>PVIA01005694.1:0-110240 GCA_004024845.1 Tonatia bakeri
TTTCAGTTGAGATGGACTAGGCCTCTGCTACCGTAACGACAGCCCTGAAATCTCAGGGGTGATTTATTTTTTGGGGATTTGGAATCCAATACATTGTAAGGGGCTCTCCTCTGAAAATGGCACAGTCTGCCATCCTCCACTGTACACATACGCATTATAAGAAGCCTCGTGCATCATTGAATCGCTGAGGTGGTGTTTGGTGCCCTCAAGTCCCCTGTGTTTTCCATGTTGCCCCCTCTGGCATTTCAAAAGCTCCTTTTAAGTCAAAACAGACCCAAGTTTCAGTGTCTAGGGAGGAGCCTTGAACATGGAAGTGAGTCGAAGACAATCAGAGGTGGGCTCTTTACAATTCAGTCAATACCTGCATTTGACCAGCCACGTCGCGGGTGGGTAAGCGGAGGTGCAGAGGGGTGAGTCATTTGCCTGAATTACCGAGCAGAACTGTATCAGGGTGAAGAATAGAAACCGGAAGCTGGGCTCTAGCTTGCGTAGACTGTTGCTCCACCATCTTCTGCAGAGAGAAGCTCTGCTATGAAAACGGAAGAGGAAGTGCTGCTGGAACAGCCCGGCCCCAAAGGGGCAGGTTTGGGGGAAACACGGCCACACTTGTCCGAGCCTCTCTGCCGTGTAAATGCCCGGGTGCCTTTCATTAAACAGACAACCATTCAACAATGAATATTTCTCACCCCTGGCCAGAGGAGTTACCGCACCTGGCTCTTGCCCAGCCTGGCTGAGTCAGCAGGAAATGAGCCAAGGTGCAGAAAGCCTTGCATTCCGTGGCTTTGGCATGTTGATATTTTTAAAATACCAGCTGGAAAGCAATAGGGCTGAAAAGTAGATGCAAAAGCTACCCCCCTCATGGGTCCCCGATCCCAGGAAATGTGGGTCAGGATCCTGGGGCGCTGGGAACCTCCTCTGGGTGAAAGGGTGGTGGATGAACACGACAAGGGCGGGGCAAAGCTCTCTCAACTGCGGTTTCCCTATCTATAAAATGGGTTGAACAATGTGCACTCCCTGGGGCTGCTGTGTGGCTGGGACATGCCAAATGAAGAGGGTTAAATAGGGAGACTGTTAGCCTCCGGTTACGGAGGTTACAGAGCTGTAAACCCTCTGGTTACAGCTAACACTTCTTACCTCTGAGTTCTTGCGCAAGATCCTTGCTCTTTCTGAGCGTATAGCTTCAT
This sequence comes from Tonatia bakeri, assembly GCA_004024845.1. Taxonomy (NCBI): domain Eukaryota; kingdom Metazoa; phylum Chordata; class Mammalia; order Chiroptera; family Phyllostomidae; genus Tonatia; species Tonatia bakeri. Next base: position 1,185 of record PVIA01005694.1, read on the forward strand.
TTATAACCTGGTGCATTACTATTTCCCTTACGGGCCTTTAAGAGAGAGGGGCCAGGGCCCAAAGGACTGGGCAGCCGCAAAAGCATTTGTAAATTGTAAGCCCTGGAGGTAGATCCCGGAGGTATGATCGCTTTTGGTGCTGCTGTTACTGCGGCTCTCGGCCTGGGGCAGGTCCTGGCTGAGGTCCCTGAGCTGCGTGTGGGACTTTGCTTATTTTGTGGTTTTCAGCTGAGACTGGGGTTAGCCTTCATCAGGGCTTAACAGAAAAGGGCTGGCTCTGTTGTCCCCTCGCTTAATTAATATTCCAAGTAAGAATTATGCAATTGTTTCTATGAATATTTGATTCCTTGACTCTTCAGATCTTACTCAGCTCTCAGGCTGAATTGAAAGAGGCAGTAATTTTACAACGACACCCCTCTTCCCCCAGGGAGGCTGCCGTACGTCTAAGTAATAACATCTTTTGGTGACACCATGCGCGACGCAGATATCATATCGGTGGCAGTGGTCCCTGAAGGGAGAGAGAAGCAAAGCTCAGTTTCTTTTGAGGCAATTATCCAAGGAATCAACTTTGGGGTCCTGAGCCCCCCTGAGGGAGGCAGGAAGCCCTGTGTGAAAAGGCGGGGTTCAGGTGAGCCCCTGAAAGCAAGCTTGGTGTCTGACGCCCAGGACTCCCAGCAGCTCAAAGGCCCAGTTTGGAGGCAGAAAGACCAGTGTGGCAGGTGGGTGGGGGGGGGAGAGTGCAACTGGGGTCTTCATCCCCAGTGCAACCCTGTGGGCACCTGTGGGAGGCAGGCAGGGACCAGGACTAAGGATGGATAGGCCTCCCCCCATCTCCGGGCAAAGACAGTGGGTCCTCCCGGCTCCCCGGCTCTGGGAAGTATGTGCTGTAGAGCCCAGGGGCTTCTTGGTCTGGGAGATATCCTTCTTACTTCCTGGCTTATCAGGGCCTGACCCCACCCTCCCAGAATGGCCCCTCCCTTGGGCGGGCAGAGGCCAGAAACATCACCTCTGCCATGAGACAGCCTGGCCTGGGCCACTACATAAAAGGAGTAAGCAAGAAATGACAAGTGGCCCCGAGGGTGGTAGTGCTGGTAGTAACATTGTCACCTGGACGTGCTCGCAGTGCTTGTTGGCCTGTGCCACCACTGTGCACGTGTGCGAATCAGGAGCTAGGTGACTGATGGCCCCTCAGACTCCTGGAGGAGACCCCTGACTGATCCACTGGGGTGGGACTCTCAGGTGACACCCAGCCCATGCCTGGGTTGGGGGGTACCAATCTGCCTCCTGCTCTGATATTTGCAAAGCTATGTGCCTTGGGCCAACTACACGAGCTTTGGTTTTCTGAGCTGTAAAACAGGGCCGGACCTTCTGAGCCCTCACCGGCCTGCACATGGCTGGCTTGGCCGAAGAGTTGGGGAGCCCCCCTGGCAGAGAGCTGCAGAAATGGCAGCCCATGGGCATGGCTCCTGCATCTGACTGGATTGGCTCCATGGTATTGGACATTTTTTTCTGATTTGGTTGTCAATCAAATATTTTTTTTTAATGGGCTACTGCACAATGAAACTCAGATTTCTGGACCCCTGGACCCATCTCCCAAGAGCTGAGACCTACCCAGTGTCTCTTGGACAGGTGTGCGTGCGCCACCAAGCTTCAGGCCTCTCGTTCCCCACTAGCCGCCTTGGTCCCTGTCAGCAGTGCCTTGGTCGGAGGGAATGTGTGAGCCCCCAGAAGAGAGCCCGGCACAACGTAGGGGCAGGGTAAACTCCTCCTCCCCTGTCTCTACGTAGTGATGAGGCTCCTTGGTGGGGGGGCGGGGCTTGTCCTTTTCTCTTCCTCCCTTCCCCTCCCCTGTGGCCTTAGTGTAGCTAGGTGGTTGGCTCATCTCCTTGCTCTGCCCATGTACTTAGGAGACAGGGCTGGGATTGGAGTCCAGGCCTCTAAAAGGTGCCAGGAGGTCAGGAGGTCCAGCCTCACCATCGACCAGAAGGGCCCACAGCTCAATTCCCGATCAATGGACCAGCGGTGAAGCCAGCCCCCTCTGGCTTCCACTGATGCAGTCCATGGGCTTATCCCCCACCCCTAGAGCTGTGCCTCGGCTGAGTACCTGTCTCAGCCTCCTGAAATGCTCAGGATACCCACGATTTAGGAGATGACAAAGTCACCTGCAGTCTCCTCTTAGGCCGGGTGTGGGGGTTGGGGGTGGGGGTGGAAGGACAGAAGGAAAAGGGCCCTCGGTGGACATTCACAGAACTGGGGGCTGCAGGACGTGGAGCAGAGCTGGTCAGGGAATGAGTACAAATCGCCAACAACTGTTGGAGACTCCGTGTGTGGGTATGTCTTTCCCACTGGCTCGCACAGGCCACTTTGTAACATGTGACAGCATTAAATGCTCAACAAGGAAAATGAAATTTCTTCTGAAGGCTCAGGTATTTCACATTTAGGGCAGGCAATGCAACTCTAAATTTCCCTAGTCAATAGCCCATTTTTGCTGTTAGATCTTATGACAGAAGTATTGAAAACGCAAACGCTACCGGCTGTCAGCTTTGTTGGCAAAATGTGTATTATGTAGAGAAAGACAGGTAGATAATAGTCCCCCTCTTCAACAACTGGTAGCAACAGAGCCTCAGCTCGGGAGAACAATGACGTTATGTCTCTTTCACCCCCTGTAGGTTCTTTGTATCGCCAGTTACTGACCACGCATTCCCTGCTGACCTAACGCACTGCAGAATAAAGCGGGGCAGCATTCCGACGGTGAAGTCATCATTAAAATCACTCTGGGTCTTTGTCTAATTTTCTTCAGAAGTTCCTGATTGTACTTTTGGGATCCCCACCATCATTGGCGGGGAGAACATTTGATTCTAGGAAATAGTGAAAATCTTAATAAGTCTGTTGGACAAGTCACCACTCATGCTCAAGTTCAACTGGGTCGTGCACCGCGCATGCGCCAGGGATGCACCGCGCATGCGCGAGGGGTGCACCGGGCTATCGGCTGTGCTAGGCTCTGAGCTAGGGACTGGGAAAGCAGAGATACGACTCCCTTTCTGCCCTCCAAGGGCTGACAGTCTCTTAGACTTCTCAGGAGGGAACTCCGAAATATTGTAAATGCCCCAACTGCAAGCGGTGGCCACATCTTTGGGGACCCGGGGGTTCGGGTAAACGGCTCTCATGTGAACACACAAGTTCAGATGTTTGTTTAAAACTGGTCCCATTCCTCGCTTCACTGAAGTTTGGCTGCAGAGTTGAAGGCTGCGGCTTTAAGGGACCACTGCTTGTTAGCATCCTAAATTCAGTAGAGGTCTTGGATCCGGGGAAGGAAATTTTCGAAAGAAGCTAAATTTCCCGTCGATTTGTGATGGATTAGCATACCAAAATTGGCTTAAAGTGCACTTAATGGATGTGTTACTGCAGAAGGAATCTGTCTAACCAGAGTATTTCTAAATTTATGAAATTGAAATGCACTTCAGGTTGCCGAGAAGTCTAAATCTGTCAAAGTCACAGGGCTGAAGGCAGGTGGGTGGCAGAGATCTGAAGCCAGGTCTACCAAAACGAATCTGAGAGCCTTCGCCCTGACCCCCCAGACCCTGCCCCCAACCCAGGCACAGCCCTTCCCAGCAAATGGACTCTGACTCCAGCAGCCTGGCACACCCCCATACTGTCCCCTTGGAAACAATCTCCAGTGTAGGAATAATAAGGTGAAGGTGAATTGAAACCTCATCCCAGTGTCTGCAAAAGTGTTAACTGAAAATTGACACGTTAGCTGATAATGAAGGCCTTTGACATCTCAAATGGCTTTTCCCTTGGGGGCATTGCATTCTGACTGGAGGCAGGTGGAAGACCCCCAAGGCTCCAGCTTTAATGCGCTAAAGGTGGAGTGACCAAAGACAAGGCTGTGGCGGGGGAGCTGGGGCCTATAGCCAGTGGTTTCCAAGGCCTGGCCTCCTCTCCTCCCCTCCCATGGTGTCTGCTGTCCCCACTATCCCATTGTTGGAATGGTTCCCAGAACTGTGATTTTCATCCTTTCACCCCCTTAAAATGGACTTTCTGCAGCAATTCCTCCTCAATTCCCAGCTCTATAAAATGCCAGAGCTGCAGCTTTCAAGGTCATTTCCCCTGCGGTTGGAGAAACTGAGGCCAGAGAGGGGCTCAGGGGCTCACAGACCCTGGTGGCAGGAGCAAAGCCTGATCTTCGGAGCCTCAGCCCTTCCTCACACCTCGCACATGCGTGGCATGGAGAGTGGCCCCGGCTGTGTTCACCCCGCTTCTCTCTTCTCACTGCACTTTCCTGTTCGGTGTCCCCACCACTGACTTGAACTATTGGCACTAGCGCTCAGTAAAGGAGTGGCTTTGGTCCTTTTCTTATGTTACTTGATGTCTGGGCCTCTCAGTCTTCCTGCCCGAAAAATGGGGATGAAAAATATTGGCTCACAAGGCTGTTGTGAGGGTCAAGTGATGTAGGAAGGGGAAGGGCTCTGCAGAGTGCTGGCCACATGGTGGGGTCTGTGGGCCCCCATCCTTGGCAGGGTATGGAGACATGGTCATCTTAGTGACTCCAACAGTCACTCCAGTGAGCGGTACAGAGTAGCTGTCAGGAACTATCTGCTGAATGAATGAATGAATGAATGAGCAAATGACTGTGATTTGGGGATCGTGGAAGGTCCCTGGTCTTCCAGTGTGGCCTTGTCCTTGCCCTGTCTCTCACAGAATCTTTATTCAAGTAATAGTTGTTCAGCGACCCAATGAATCAGTTAAAAAAGTTATGTCACTGTGCAAATCTACTGTCATTAATGTTGGTTACTAATATGAGAAAATGTTTCTGAGCTCCTTCTGTATCCCAAGAATTGTGCTTAGTACTCATTAAATACTTTGTCATTAATTTTCACAGCAGTCCACTGAGTGAATGTGTCAGTCAGCTGCTGCTGCAATAATGCTGTGTAACAGAACTCCAACATTCACTGGCTTACAGCAAGCACCCCTCTCCGGACCCGGCCCCACTCACGTGTCTGCAGGTCAGCGGGGGCAGCTCTGAGTCCAGCTTGGCCCTAGCCTGCAAGTTGAGTCCAGGTTGGCTCCATGTGCGTTCTTTCTGGAACCTGGCTGGAAGAGGCAGTGGTTTTTTGGGACACATTCTTCTCATGACGGGCCACCAGAGCACAGGCGAGCAGGCCCAGCCTCTGACGCACTTCAAGCCTCTGATTCAGCCCCAATCCCCCAAATCTCATTGTCTAAAGTAAGCCATATGGCCAAGTCCAAAGTCAAGGAATGGGTAAGTACATCCATGCACTCGGAGACTATGACAGGGATGGAGACCAGTTGTGCCCCCCCTCCCATGGGATAAATCAATCAATTAATCAATCTGGCACTAGAAGTGACTTGTCCAAGTGACTGCCCGTAGCAGGTATGGGAAGTAGGATTTGAACCCAGGCGATTTAACCCCAGAATCATGGCCTCCTAACAGTGTGCACACGGGGAGAGGATATTTGTTTTCTCAAATTATCTGCATTTTTTTAACCTCTTGCTAATGGGTGTTTTCTCAGCTCTCCGGGATACTAGGCTCAAGTGCAATTCTTGGGTATATTTGGAAATTAATGCTGAGGGAAAACTCGCCCTGCAGTTAATCTCGGGCATGTGCATAAATACCTTTGGAAATCCCCTGGTGGAATTCGTATCAAAGTGGCTCCGTGATTTTACTTAAAAACAATTTGCTCCGTGTCAGCTGTGATTTCTGACACCTGAATCTGAAAGGGATCTGGGTGGGCTCAGCGCCATCTCCATACGGAATCGTGTGTTTACTTGGACGGAGGAGAGGAAAGACGGCGGGGCGGTATGTGCGGTGGTGGAATAATATTCCGCCCACCCTTACAGGAGGGATTTCCTCCTTGGTGTTTCCATAGAACCTTCCCTGTGTTTGTTTAAACCGGGTGCACACTCCAGTCTGACAGCTGCCTGGCCCAGGGCCTTCCTTGCCGCCGCTTGCACAACCGACCCTTTTCACAGCGCCCTGCACTGTGTCCCCCGATGCAATTACTTGAGTATATAAACCTCACTGAAAGGCAGGCTTTTTTTGGGAGCTAATAAATAAGCCCCAAAGCCACAACGTGTGTAAGACCTTGAAAAATGGCATCATCATCTATTGGGAATTATGAACCCTGCAAAAAGCAGCTCATTGTATTTCCAGAAAAAGGGTTTTGTTTAGAAAAAAAAAAAGAAAGAACAAAAATCACCAAGCAGAGTCTATATGGAAAAAGCAATCCAGTCTGAGATTTTAAGGCTGGTTGCTCTGCTTCATTAGTCTTTCTTTGTAGATTTTATGGAAGCAGTATTAAGTGCAGAGAAACAAGGTACAGATTCGAAGAAGTGCCCTCTTGTCCCATCTCCCCATTGGCAGTGGTAGTGCTCTGATGTGACCTCCACCTTAATTGGCATGCGTGGTTATTGCTTCTGGGGGGTGAGATGAAGCCTCGAGCACTAAAGATCACTTTAAAAAAAAAAAGAAGAGGAGGAATGGGGGGGCAAGGCACTGTCAGCAAGCACCCCTGGGTGGTGTGTGAGCACTCTGGCTAGGAAGTGCTTTGGGCTCCACTTCTGGTTGATTTAAGGAGGAGGGTTCTGGACTGTGGCCACAGGGACATGGGCAGGCAAAGGGCTGCGTGACTGCAGACAAGGATTCTTTTCTGTCCCTTGGACCTGTTTCCCGAGAGGCTGGGCTTGGTGCTCTAAGCGCCCCTTGAGTTGAGTCTTCCAGAATTCAAAGTGTCTTTTCTTGAACTGAGAGTGTCTTCACCCCAGAATCCGGGGACTCAACCACTGATGCCGCTTCCGTGACTTTGGGGCAGCCCAGGTGGCTTCCTGGAGCAGCCACCTCCTGGCCACTGCGGCAGGCAGTGGCGCTCAGGGTCCCGCCAAGCCTTTCCTCCCCACAGACGCAAACACGCTGGGCTCAAGAACCCGGAGAGCCTTCCCGGGATGCAAAAAATACAACAGAGGGCGCAGAACACACCAGCGCCGTGGCCTTGAATATCAATGTATGGGCCGGCTCCAGACCGCCCAGTTCGTTAGAGATGTCTTTGGTAGGGTGTCACTGGTAGACTCTAGGGGGCTCGGTTTGCTTTCTCTTTGAAAAATCACCGCATCACCCAGGCTGTGTTTACTTGGGAGGGGAGAGGGCAGGGACCAAACCCACCGGGCGCACACGCCTCAATCTCACATTCCAGACTCGAGCCGCTGTGTGTCAGCGCGACATGGGGCGGGGGGAGGGTTCTCTTCGGATGTTTCATTCGCCATCTGAACGTCACTCCCAAACTTTTCCTCTCTGCGCTCAGGGAGTCAGGTTGACGCGCCCTGGGTGCGGGGCTGGAGGTGCAGGGCTGGGCGCGCTCCCGCGGAGCCGGAGCCGCAGAGGCTCCCGGCTGGACTCTGGTCTCTCAGGTACAAGTTGGTTGCCAGGAGAGGGGATGGGGGCGGAGAGGGGCGGCCGGTGGGTGTCTGGCTCCGGGCTCCAGCGCCCCTCCACGTTCCTGCCCGGCAGCGCCGGCAGTGGCCGGGGCTGGGCGAAGGGAGACCCGGCCAGCAGAGGCTGCGCGGCAGCCTCACTCCCCGCGGCGCTCCCAGCGCAATGGTGGTGACGGCGGCGGTGGCGGCCCAGGCAGACAATGAACTTGCGAGCACGCCGAGCCTAGGCAGGTTTGGGCTCGGTGTCCACGAGGCTACCGCCGTCCCCAGCGGGTAGCGTCTCCTCGCCACCGGTCCTGCTGTGCTACGGGAGATCCGCTCACCGGGGACCCATGGGGAAGGGCTGGCCGCCGGCGGAGCCGGGGCTCGCACGCCCCCTCCCTGGCTCCAGAGAATGCAGCTGGAGCTTGGGGACCAGGGCCCTGGCGACGGGGTGGTGGCGCTGCGGACAGCCGGAAGCCTGAGGGGGGCGCACGCCGCGGGGCACACGCGGGTCGGCTGACCAGAAAAATGGTCCCAGGAGTGGGCGCCCCGCACCACCTCTCTTTGGAAACTGCAGTCAGAGGACGGACGGACAGACAGACCAGTGCTTTCACTCAGTGAGCTCCGGTAGGGTTGGGGGGGTGGGGGCGGTGGTGGGGGGGAATGAAATTCCCCAGCCAAGCGTTCCGCTCCCTCGCACACTTCGGAGAAGTTTCCAGGCGCCGGCCGAGGCAGGTAGGTGGGCATCCGTCACTCTCTCCCCGACTTTGGCTCGGAGCCACCTCCCGATCCCCGGCTCCAGTCTCGCGACTGCTCTGTCGCAACTGCTCTCCGCGGAGGAGGCGTGCGGGGTGGGGGTGCACTTAGGAACGGGGTGTCCCAGGCGCTGAAGCCTGTGGAACCGTGTTCCGGAGGTGGGGACCGCGGGGGCGGGCCTAGGAGGAGACGGGGGCGCGGTCGGGCCCAGAGCAGCCTGAACTTTTGCTCCCCACTCCCTCCCCTTTCCTCTCCGCCCTCCGCCCCCTGCCGCCTCCTTTCCCCCGGCCGCGGTTTGGGAAGCAGCGAGACTGGGGAGTTGCTGGCGCTTCCTCGCAGCAGCGCGGCGTCCCTGACCGGCCTGGGCGCGGCGAGCGGAGCGCGGCAGGTCTGAGTGGCGTGGCGGGGCTGCTGGGCGGCGGGGTGCCGGGGAGCAGCGGCTGCTGACGGCAAATCTGTGGGCAGCGGGGGCAACGCTGGCGATCGTGATGGAGCGCGAGTCTGTGGGGTTTTGTGTGGGGTGGAGAGGACGCGGTGGCCATGGGAGGAGGGGCGGTGGGTCACGGCGCACTTGGCCCCCTTGGAGCCCCCTGGGAGCTCCCTGGGGTCGGGGTGCGGAGGTGCTGGTGCAAGGGAACCTTGCTTTTGGGGGATGAATGAAGAGCGGTGCAGGAGCCTTCGGACTCCTCCGGGCCAACAGGATTGGCCGGCGCTCGCGCGTCCGTGTGCTTGTGTGTTTAGGACTCGGGCCGCCTGGGTCCCCGGGCGGCTGCTGGACCGCCCCGTCGCGGTCCTGGTGCCCAGTTACCCCCCGGCCCCGCCGCCGGGATCGGCCCGCGCGATTGGAGCCGCCAGTGTTGACACTGAAGAATGGGGCTCGCTTGCCGCTGCTAGCGGCTGCATGTCTGCGCCTCGTGTGTAGGGGGCTTCGCGAAGGAGAAGTCAAGGCTGGGGCTGAGACCGTTCCTTAGGCTCCCACCTTCCCGTCCTGGGGCCCTTCGCCTGATTCGCAGTGGGTGAGTTAGTGGCACAGAATTTTCGGGAATGAAGTTGTATCTCCAGGAAGCCCCAGGACGCCCCGCGAAGGGATGTGGCACCGTGTCCGGTGAGGCTGCGCAGAGGGGCTCGCTCTGGTCCCGGGTCTCCGAGTGCAGCCCGCTGCTCCTCAGCTGCGGTTCCCAGGAGGGCAGCCACTGGTGGTGGAGCGGGAAGGCAGGCTGCGGGCACCTGCACCCCCTGAGGGGCCCGGGAGGACCCGGAGGCCTGAGATCTGCCCAAGTTTTTCTCCGACCCTTGCACACCATTTTCCATCCCCAGCTTTCCGACTGGCCCCCCACCTCACCGCGTTGCAAAATCAGGACACCTCCCCTCCCCGAACATGGCACTCACTAATTTTACAAACTGTTGAATCAGGATGTCTGGATTGATACACAGTACAGATTAGAGATGATTTTAAAGTAGTATGGGGATAAAAATGCTTCTTAAGTTAGGCAGTTTTTTTTTTCAAGTGAATTTTTCTAATAATCCTGAAAGACTGGTGGAAAAATCCTTCTTGCCTTCTCCCGAGTGGGGAAACTGAGGCAGCAAGGTGAAGCGCCTTGCGGTGGTCTCCCTCTCGGTGTGCTGCGGGGGCAGAGGTGGAGCTTCTGGTCAGATCTTCCCTCCACAGTGCAGGGAGGTTCATCTCGGGGCCTTCTGAAGGCAATTCGATGTCTTCATGCCTTTCTCTCTGGGCTGTGAGCTGGTGTGTGGGGGCAGCAAGCAGGGTTCATTCACCCAGGATCTGGGGGTCCAGGAGGTAGGTCTGCCCACCGGGGTGGGGAGGGGCCCATCAGCACACAGGTACCCTGCTTCTGTTTGGCGATTAGAGTTTGTGGTTCCTGACCCAGCGGGTGGGCCAAGAACCCCAGCCCTGTGACTGTGGCCTAGGGGAAGGCTGCTGTCCCCCAGCCTTGTCACCCTCTGCTGCTACTCTCCTGGCCAGGGAGGCAAGGCACGTGGTTCCCCGCATGCCTGACACAGGGAAGAGGAATTCCTGCCCCCCAGAGGAGGTGCTGCTTGCAGGCAAGGCTGGGGAGGGAATGATGCTTATTTGGTGTTTGGAGAGGAGCAGGGAAGAAACTCCAAGGTAGCTGCCTGGGCTCGGCCCAGGAGCCCCAGGCCCTTTGAGCCTGCACTGCTAGGCCCTTTGAGCCTGCAGATCAGAGCTGCTTCGTGACTGGATGGTGGCCAGTTAGGGCCTGCCTGGCTGTTGCCCTCTCTAGTGCAGGGGGATGGGGAGAGGAAAGTGGGGCCACCCTGAACAGGGGAGCCCATGACCCACCTGTAGAAGGCAGCTTTGACTTGGCTCCAGCCAGCTGGAGAAGAAAACAGACTTGAAAGGTCTTGTCAATTTTTGTGGGAATTCCCAAGCCTGCATCTTTAAGTGTGGGTACAGATTCTCGAAGTGGAGAGTAAAGAATTGGGTGAGTGTGCTGTTGGGGTTGACGTCCGGCTGTGTGTGTGCCTGGGAATGGTGTCCTGCTGTCAGAGAGATGGGACAGGCAATGGGACACAGGGGACACACACCCTGAGAGCTGAGGGACGAGGAACTGGCCGGAGCACATAGCGCCTGCGGCTGCGTGCCAGCCTCCCTCGCGGTCTTGTGGGTCATGGACTGGCTCAAGAGCTGTTGGATGAATCCCCATCGTGTGGAAAGTGACACTCTGCATAAAACTTGTCAGATAATTTCATTTACCAAATAGATCCCTTAGTGGAGAGTCTGGGGATAAGACAGACATCATCTCAGACTTTGGGGAACAGGAGAAAATGCCCAGGCCAGGCCGACAAGTGAACTGGGAGTGGCGTGAAGAGCTGGGAAGGACAATGAGGCCAGGAAGGGAAAGCGCTAGGGAGGGGTGGGTTGTGGGGGACTTGTCCCCTTTAACAGATGTGGAAACTGAGGCTCACAGCAGTGGGGCGATGCCCGCAAGGTCACACAGGTGGTGCAGTGTGGGTAATCAGTCCAGGTCCCCACCCCCCGATCCTCGGCCTGCTCCTTCATCCCACCAGGCTGGGCTGCGGCCTCGGGAGGCTCCCAGACGAACCGACAGTTTTGTCTGCAACCGACAGTTGGCACTCTGCTTTTCCCGCCCACGCCTCCAGAGCCCGTCCCTCCCTCGTGCCTCCTCAGGCCCAGGGTTCACAGATGCCACATGGAGCCCGTTTGTATGGGAGAGGAGTCTCCTTGAATACCAAAGGCAGAAAGGTTTTCGGAAGTAGCTGCTGGCATGGGAGTGTCACCTCTGAGCAGTGGGTCCGTAGGCACCCTGAGAGAGCGCAGGAGTTAGAAGGGACACTTTCCGTTGCTGGTGCTGGTCTCCTACCGTCTTCCCTCCTGGCCTGGAGTGGGGTGCCGTTGGCTGACTCCCGTGGGTGGCTCTGTTCCTGTTCTCCGAATCGAGAGCTTGTGTTTGTACTGAGCGCACCAGGTACTGGGAGAGAGAGCTTTTGGATTCACACAATGCGTTTCTCCATTGTCTTGCCAAGCTCAGGCCGGGTTTTTTTTTCCGGAGACGCTCCTCCCTTACATAAAGCCCCGGGACAAGATGATTTATGTGTACACCTGTGTTTTCACAGCATGAAATGCAGCAGAAACTGGGCAGCTACCTGCCCACTGTATCCAGCCTAGACATCCAGGAAGAAAAGTGGAGGTTTGGTGTTGACTTGGGCCAATACAGAATTTTTTTTTTAGTACAGGGGTTGGGGAGGAAGACATTCGATCACGACAGCTGTCTTTTGCTGGGTTCCTGCTGGCTCCCAGCCAGCCCTGAGCCAGGCAGGCCAGACAGGTGCCCCCCTTTGTCTCATTCAGAGCAGGGGGAGGCCCTGTGAGATCACACAGACCACGTTTCAGCCCTCGGAGGCACCGGAGGGCAGATCTAGGAGTGGGTTGGAGGAAGGAGTGAAATGGAGGTCGGGGGGAGGGGAAGGCAGGTGTGACCCAGGCAGCAGAAGCTGGGGGAGGGGGCAGCCAGTTTTCAGTCTGTGCCGCCTTGAAAGGGCTGTGGAGGAAACTCGGCAACAGTAGCAGTGGCAATAAGCATCATAGACTCACGTTGCCCCAGGGGCAGGCCTGGAGGCCAGGTGCGTTGGGCCAGCAGCACAGAGCCGGAGGCAGCCCTCAGGTGAGTGGGCAAGGTGGAGCTGGAACAAGGCAGAGCCAGCAGTGCTGCTGACAGGAAGCCTCAGGCTTGGGGCCCTGGAGGACTTCACACCCTGGCCACAGAGCTGGGGTCCTCAGGGTGAGTGAACACCTGCCACTGGGTGAGCGAACTCCCGCCACGTGCTTGGAGCTGTGCCTGGCACACAGTAAGTGCTCAGTAAACCTTGACTCTGGTGGTTTTCTGTACTGCTCCTAACCAGGGGTCATGTCTCCGGACTCCTTGAAATTGCACATGCGGTTTTTACGTAGATGTGCATATTTGGGGCGAGCAGCGTGACTTTTAGTGTATTCGACCTCAAATTGTTCTCTGAGACCCCCAAGACCAGGGGGCAGGGCACGTTGCATTCTAGTCAGTTTTCGGGCTTGTGGCTTCACATCTCTGGGCTGTTTCTTCATCTGTGCCAGGAGGGGCAGGGAACACAGCTGCGCTCCGAGACCCTCTCAGTTGGCCTTGCAGACAGGCTGGGGGTCCATTCAGCTGAGTTCCCACTTGATGCAGCCAGGCAAGAGGCAGACCGCTGGAAATGTGTTGGGGAAGCTTTTGAATGTCACATAGTGAGCCGTGCTGGAAGCTTCAAAGAGCCCCAAGCAGGAGTGGTGGGGGTGGGGGGCGGGTGCTGGGGGGGGGTGGGGAGCTGCTCACTGGGCGGGCTGTCCCTGACACCTATTTTAGGTTTCTAGAACTCATCCCAGTCCAGGAAGGAAGCAGGGCTGGCAGATCCTCAAAAGCAGAGGTGTCATTATAATGGAAACTTGGCCGCTTTCCAGAATTGTGTTTGTGATGAAAATATTGAAACAGGCAGCCTCGTCACCCTGGTGCCTGGAAAATACCCCAGCAAGGGCAAATAATGAGATGCAGGCCAGGCACAATTATTTTTTCATACAATATGCTGGAACCGGCGGTTTCACATTTTCCCCTGAAATGGAATAGATGCCCGCTGCTCCATTTTGCTCCCTGTGGTCATAAAGATAGTGGTGTGGCCTCTGAGAGGAGGGGAAAGACCATGAGAGGTGGCGGCTCCATCCCTCCCAGACAGCCCTGGATCTCTGGAAAGTTCTGTCCTGCTCTGCTGCCCCAAGGTCCTGGGCTTGGGGCATCTTTGCTAGGCGGTCGGAACCTGCACCTCGGGGTCTGAGAGGTCTCCGGAGGTGTACTCTGGCCTCCCCCTCGTCAGAAGGGGCCTGTAGTCCTGCCTGCCCTCCCTGACACCTGCTAAGGCGCTCAGGCTAAAGGGGGGTAAGTGCAGCAGTACCTATGTGTTTCTGTCAACCAGATGTTTGCTGCCCACAGGTGCTCTCTCAGCCCATGCAGCTTTGGGGGCAGGTGAGCGTGGGCCCCAGGCCGACCCACCTTCTAGTCTCTCCTGTGCTTCTTTATTCTGTTACTGTGACCCTGGGCAAGTGGCCTAATCTCCTTGTACCTCAGTTTCCTTATCTGTAAAAGGTGGTTAGTAATTTCTACCTTATAGTGTGGTTTGAGTGTTAGAAATAGTACAATTTAGGGTTCCAAGGAGTGCCTCAAATTGAATGCCTCTTTCCTGGCTGAGTTCTGAACCCTCGGAGAGAGAGGGCAGGCAGAGGATGGGTGGGGATAAAAACGTGACGTTGGCTCCCCATGGACACTGACGTTGGGGAATGTGGTTGCACTGGCCGGGGAGTGGGCACCGTAATCCTAGACTGAGGATCAGGCAGTCGGGCTGGCTGACCTCTACCGGTTGATACAAGCAGAATGGGAAGGCTTCAGCCTGTCCTGGGGCAACCACTCCTCTGCAGGCAGCCTGCAGGCCAAACACTGACTCTGCAATGTCCAGGATGGTGCCGACCTCACCAGGTGCAGACCCCAGGAGAGGGAAGGAAGAGCTCTCCCGTCCCCACCCACCCCCAGTCTTGAGACTAAGTCCGAGCCCAGGGCCTGGCCCTTGGGGGTGGGTGCTGACAGATGGCTCCTTCAAGGCCTATAGTAGATGAAGACAGTGGCACAGAGGTTAGACAATGAGGCTTGTCAACAGTGCATTCTTATCTGCAGAGCAGGAGTGATTAGCCAAATTGAGACAAGGATTAGCCAGGGGCCTCAAGGCTAGTTCTGACCTTAAGGCTGGTTTGGAGGCGCTGGCCTCAGCCTGGACAACCTCCTCCACCTCTTCTTGGTTCTCTCATAGGGCCTGAACCTGCGTGGGCCCCTGTCCCACTCCCCCATCACCCCGTGTGGGAAGCCTTTGCCAATAACTCTTACCATTTCTCCCACACGTCTGCCTCCCCCCAGCAGCCAAGTGTTATCTTTGAGTCTCTCAAGGGGCTGGAGGGTGTCTGGGGGCCCACTCACAGCCGGGCCTACCCCTGGGCAAGGGGGTCAGCCATTTGTTCATTGAATGCATCAAGTTAGCATGGTTCTTTCAGAAGCCCACTACTCCTGGAGAAAGGGTATTTCAGACCTCACATGGGCTTCTGGGTATGTGCCCAGAACACAGAAGAGGGTCCCTAATTTGGTAGCATAGTATAGGAGAGTTAACACTTGTCTCTGAATTTCAGGAGGAGCCCAGAGCATAATGGAACAACCTTGGATTTCCTGGCATTAGCTTTCGGGCTATTATAAGGTAGTAACCACAGGATTTTGTGTCTTGAGAGTCTTGGGAAAAGCAGTATGGAAACTTGGCTGGTGTTTCAGAAACACAAGCAGGAGCCACAGCTACTCAGGCAAGAGTGTGGGACCCTTCGTGTTTCTTCCATCGGGTAGAAAAAGCTTGTCTGGAAGCCCCTCGCGTCTTTGTTTGGAATGTAAATATTTGCATTAAGAGTATAAAGTATGTCCTGGCATGTATTTATAGGGAGTGTAATTTCCAAGCCAAAAATCAGACTATTGGTCTACAGAGGATCATTTGCTCTGATTTGTGAACCTGTTTATATACAGAGTCTTCCAAATGTACACACAGAACCGTGCTGGCTCTGTGCACGGAAGGGAGCTCAAGAAAGCGGGGTTGCCCTGGGGGACCCGGGCCAAAAGGTTGTCTTTCCCAACATGCACTTCTCCTCATGCAGCCACGCCCAGAAAGCGAAGTTTCAGTGGAGGTCCCCTGGGACTGTGGGATCGTCTGGCTCCTCCTCCTCTGTCCTCAGCTTCCTGGGCCTCCAGGTGGAGGCTTGGCTCCCACTGACTCATCTCTGTGTCGCGTGAGCAGATGCTGAATTTCAGAAGTGCTGTCGCTTTGGGAAGATGTTGAGAAGAATGGAGGATGGTGTCCTTTCGGTGGTCTGGTGTGGGGAGTGGGAAGTTCTCATTTCTGGTTCACGGTTGAACTCAGAGGGCTCAGTGGATTGTCTTCCTTCGTCAGAGTCTTGGGAGCCATTTGGCTTTCAATTTTTCCCAAGAAGAACAGCTCAGATGCTGGCAGCAGAATATTCCCCTCATCTGGCCACTGGCTCTGCTCTGGAGTGAAAGACTAGGGGCTGCAGTGGGGCGAGGCCGGGCCTCTGTTCCTGGCACAGTGTGTGTGTGTGTGCACAGGGGGAGTGGTTCTCGAGACTCTGAGGCTGCTCTCCAAGGAGACCCTCTCTGAGTCTCAGCAAATGGTCTGTCTGAGAGGGCCAACCTGGTTGATAAGCCAGCCCCTCATTCACCTGTTTCCCACCTGGCACCCTTTCCAGCATCACAGGTGAAGGGCAGGTGGGACAGGGGAGCAGGTAGGGTCCTGGTGGAGCCCCGGTCCCCCAGCTATGGCCCCTGGCTGCAGGGCCTTCTTTTTCCCCAGCCAGCCTGGGTGCCAGGCTCTCTTCTGCCCACTGCACATTGCTGTGTCAGGACCGAGACTAGTGGACGTACAGCAGTCCTCTGCCTTCTCCCTCTCCATCTTGCAAAGGGCGTGGCATCCTGGCTGTTTGGTGTTAGGCCTATGTCTTCTTGGGAGTCTTTCCTTTCCTGGGGCCCCAGGATGCTGAGCTGCACTCTGGAGAGGGTGTGAAGTAGGGTGTGGTTCAGGGGGTGAGATGTGGGCAGCTGGGTTCTGGCCCCCACGCTGTTCTTGGTAGGCTGTCCAGTGTTTAACATGGAACTTCCCCCATTGGGTGCTTCCTTTGGTCCATCAAGGAACATTCTGTGCCTGAAAGACACATCGGCTGGGCTTAGAAATGGCTCAGAAGTGGTGCGCCCTTGGTGAGGGGGGACCCTCTTCCTGCGTGACAGGGTGTTCTCGAACCGTGGCAAACTCCCGGCTGCCACCCCTGTGGTCATCGTTAGCCCAACCGTGCTGATATGACCCTTCTGACTGACTGTCACAGTTCTTAACACAGATGATACGTTCCGGAAAGGCTCCTCCGAGTGCACTGTTTTGAAAGCCAGAGGAAACAGCTGCTTTGAGGACATGCTGAACTTGCCTAAGAAAGTTACCAGCAGGAATAAATGAGAAGACGAAGGGAGGGATCAGTGCTTCATTCCTGTCGTCCTAACTCTGCAGAGTATTTGTGCCCACGCCGTAGCAGTTCCTGTGAGAAACGAGATGTGGAAAGACGTATGAAAGGAGTGGGAGCTTAGCGAATGGGACCTCCTCACTGGAGATATCTTCCCACCGCCCCCCCTCCTGCCCCCAATTATCTGCTGGCAGGTGATGGCTGCAGATCCACGGATCCTTTGAATGGGATCCTATTTGGCTCAGAGAATAAAAATGGTATATTAAAAAGTAGAGGAGACCTTGGTTGCCCTTTGGGTGGTAGAAAATAAATTTGCTTTTGGCTGTTAAAATGGAAACAGATCAATAGAAAAATGCAGTCCTGCCTACTTCTGAGTCAGCAGTTTTTCTTGGTTTATGGAAGGAGAAGATTTGCCCACCGAAAATCAGCTGCGTGCCTTTGGACCTGTTAGGAATCCACATAACCGTGTAGGGGGATGTGTGTGTGTGTGTGTGTCTCTGTGTATGTTTGCGTGTGTGTGTTTACCAAGTTCTCATCGGATTTGTTTTCTAAAATCAGGGAACAGACCTTTTGCTCACTCAACTTATTTGTTTTAAGAACAGCTTCATTGAGATTAACCACATACCATACAATTCACCCACCGAAACTATGTAGTTCGGTGGTTTCTTGCGTATGCCCAGATATGCACAACCAGTACCACACTCACCTTCAGAACATGTCAGCATGCCAAAAAGAAAGTATGTTTCCCTTAGTTCTCGGCCCCTCCTACCTCCCCACTCACCCCCTCTCCGCTAACCCTAAGCAACGGGAAATCTACATTCTTTTCTGTTTCTCTCTTCCGGATTTCATCTGAACGGAATCAGCTAATAGGTACTTTTTGGGGGACTGACTTCTTTCACTTAGCATGTTTTCACGGTGCATCCATGTTGTCATATGTGTCAACCCATCATTCCTTTTTATGGACCAACAATAAGGTTCTGTATGGCTGGGCCAGGTTTTGTTTACCCTGCTGCCTGCTGAGAGGCATCTGCGTTGTCTCTGTCTGCCCGCTCTGATGAATAGAGCTGCTGCAGACACTCGTGTGCAAGTTTCCGTGTGGACGTACATCCGCTTCTGAGGTTACACACGTTATGAAACGTGTGTTCCTTGCTCTGAATCATAAGATTGATTTATTTTTGACATGCTTTTTCTCTGGTCCTAGAGGAGGCTCGATTCTCAGGTGGGTTCTGATCCCCTGCAGAGTTGGCTGAATTGTAGAGCTTCGGGGAAACCTAGGCCAACCCCACTTCACAGATGAAGAAACTGAGGCCCAGAGAGGCCACAGGGAGTCGGGCTTGAATTTGGGGTTTCAGGGTCAGTACAGCTACCCTGCACATTATCCCCAAGAAGCTCTTAGTAAAACCAGGTCCCCCTTCTGACTGGCTTGGGCAGTGACCGAAGGCTGGTTGGCTGGATGGACGGTGACGCCCTGGCTTAGCCCTCCGCTCTAACCTGCGTTGACTTGACGAAGGCTCTAGGGCGTCTCATGTCCACAAATGCTGCAACTCGTGGCGCCAGCTCCTTTCTAGTCCTCGCCCCTGCAGCAAGGCCAGCACTTATCCGAGGGATAATTAAATTAAGAACCAATTCAGAGAATGACATTTTATCTCATCTGGCCAAGCCCATAAATAAGGGGCTGTGGCTGTGACCCCAGGGGACGTTATGAAGTTGTTTTCAAAGCATTCTGGCCAAAGATTTGGAGGAATCGTGCGGGGCTGCAGGGCCCATCTCCGGGGAGGGGGGAGTGGGCCATTCTGCCAGGGCTGGGGGTGCATCCCGGGGGCTAGGCTGTCTTCCCAGGTGAGCTTTTCAAGCGCTTGGTTTCCAGGTAGCACTGGAGTTATGATGCAGTAGATAGAAGTGTGTCATGTCTGGAATGTTCTCGATGCTTAGGAAAGTTCATCTGTTAAGATCCTCCTGGATTCGTTTCATGTGGTTACCATTGACATCAAATGAACCTCTATAAGTATAATAAAAAATAAACTTTGCAGGAATCTCATTGGCTCTAAATCCAGGTGCTGCATCAAGACCCCCATGGAGCTTTTAGAAAGAAATACACCTACTCCAATCCTACATCAGTGCTTGGACCTGGGCACCTGTGCACGTGTGAGCATGCATACGTGTGTGTGAGTGTGTGTGCACACGTGTGCTGAGCTCTTTAGCTAAGGACTACTGATGGAACTTAGCAGAGACTAGAATCACTCTTCTGAGGGGTTCAGAGTCACTTCCCAGTGCTTCCATGGCAGAGATGAGGGACAGGTGACCTGGACAGTGATTTCAGGAATGAGCCTGCTTTGTCCTCATTCTGTGCTGGGACTTGGACAGTGACTCTGGGTTTCTTGACCGGGTGCCCTGGGTACAACTAAAACACATTTTCCATCACTCTGCAGCATCTGTGGGATATTAGCCCTGCTTCTCCATGAAGGGCCACACCCTCATCTCCATAGCAGCCCAGCCAGAGGCCCTGGAGTCTTCTTTGGCACTTAGCTGGTCAGTGCAGAAATCACCTCCATTACATCTCTGTCACTGGGAGGCTATTTATCTCTTTAGGACATTAAATGTGTCTTATTCAAGGTTATATCCCCAGGGCCCATGGAAAGAATGCACGGACAAATGGATGGATGGATGGATGGATGGACGGACGACAAATGGATGAAAGAAGAAAAGGCAAGAATAGGCAAGAGTAGATTGGACAGTTGACAGCTGGCCCATGGTGCAGGGATAGCAAGCGTCTCACAGGTCGTTCGGTCTGTTTTCCTGTTCTGCTCACCCTTCTTTCATAGCTGGGGCAGCCGAGACCCATAGAGGTGAACTGACGTGCCCGAAGTCCTTCAGCTTCATTAATGAAGAACATTTGGGAGCCTGACCCTTCAAGTTCCCCAACTTTTCTGCACCTCCCTTAACAGTCACCCTCCCTTGACTGGGACCTGCTCTGTGCTTAACACTGTCCTTGGAGCTGGGAATCTAGCCATAACTGGACAGACAGAGTCTCTGCACTCACAGAGCAGAGAGTTTCAAGTTCACAAATGTCAGAGAACAAAGCACCATATGATGGGGAGTGACTGACTGGGTGATCAGGATGGCTTTCCCAAGGGGGTGACCTCAAAGTTGATCCTTGAACAACAAGAAGGCACTGATGCTGGATGCTTGGGAAGAGCATTGCGAGCAGAGGGAACAGCCAGTGCCAAGATCCCAGGAGGGGCTGGTGATGGCATGGGCTCGGGAGAGCTGGTTTAGAGCACACATGGGTTGATGTCCCTTCTTCCCTGTTGTACAGCCTCTAGATTAGCATCTCCAGCGCCACCTTCTTCCCGTCTTGGCTCTGGGTGAAGAACACGAGCCCAGCGTTGGCCAGCTCTTGGCTGGTGCACTTGCAGAACACAGAGGTAGTGTGAAATGAAGGGAAACCCATCCTCCCCGTCCTCTCACTTAAGGTTTGGCTGGTGAGCAGAAGTTATTTTTATGGAAGTGCATGCTTGAGGGAGAAGTCTTTGATGGGCAGCTGAAACCATACTCAGAAACACAAGACTGAAACAGTGAAATCCTAAAGGTGGGCGTGTGGCTGATAACTTGAATTCAGTGACAATTGCAGGCTGCCCGGTTTGGGGGGAGGGGACCCTTTAGAGAGGGACTAGGGCATAGCAAACCCCTGTGCTGGTGTGGCCCCTTCCTTGAGCACTGCTTTCCTTCCCTGGCCTTGACCGACTGACTGAGTCCCAGTCCTTCCTCAGGACCTGACTTCCTCTGGAGCCCTCTCAGGTAGAGGGTCTACCCCCTCCCCATCCTAACCCTGGATGTTTCTTTCCCAAATGTCTGTGAGAATCTCAGCTCCTCCAGGGCCCTGCCCTTCTCTGTCCCTTTCTTGTAATCATCTCCCTTCCTCCTAGAATGGACCCTCGGGGGCCTCCCCACCCCAGGTCCTGCCGTCACCCAGGTACTGGGGTCTTTATGGGAATAGCTTGTTTGGTCCTCTGGCCTCCTGGGTCCTCCACCTCCTCAGTCTTTTACTACACTCCGCCAGCATATAGTCACTCCATGTTAATGACAGGTTAATGACAGCCGTTTCTTCTTGGGAATGATGCCCAACAGCCAACTGGTCGACCCAACACAGTGTAGGGCCTCAACAAATTGTCAATTATTTTCATAAACTTTAAACCTCTCTCTGGTCCTTTCTGGACCTCCTTAAGGGTGTAATGTGCTGAAGTTTTCCTAATAAATGTTTATCAGTTGTCGTAGCAATATACATCTCCATTTTATGTTGTTGATGATTCCGTTTTAAACAATGAGCCAAAAATAAATTTCCCTGTGTTTTAGGAAGTGGAGGACTAAGAGACACTTTTTTTCTTTCAGAGTAGCTTGATTTAGAATCGTTCCAGATGCTCATTCAGCATCTCT
This sequence comes from Tonatia bakeri, assembly GCA_004024845.1. Taxonomy (NCBI): domain Eukaryota; kingdom Metazoa; phylum Chordata; class Mammalia; order Chiroptera; family Phyllostomidae; genus Tonatia; species Tonatia bakeri. The sequence goes on from PVIA01005694.1 coordinate 22,411, forward strand.
TCCCACATTCCCATGGGGCCTCGACGTCTGGAAACTGACTGTATTGGCGTGCTGGCAACTTGCCAAGAATCCCCTTAATCTTTTGTCACTCCGAGATGTTACCTCCTTGGTTCATTTCAGCTTTTTATTCTGAAATAATTTCAGACTCGCAGGAAGCTGCAGGGAGAGTTCAGAATGGCTGTGTACTCCTCGACCAGCTTCTCCCAGCGATAGCATCTCCATGGCCAGAGAAGGCCATCAAGATCAGTAAGTGGACGTGGGCACCATTAACTAAGCTACAGTCTGTATTCCACGCTGCCTTCTAGGTTGATTCAGCCCCGGGAAGTGCGCCACTCTGGAAGCATTTTAGAATCTCGTGAACTTCAGTGTTGTCTTTTATCTTTTAGATTGTCTTTAGATCCCTTCCCATGGGTCATCAATTAAAATTCATTTCCATCAGGTCAATAGATCCTGGAAGGCCTGTGATTCATGCATCCCGTGTGTTCCACATGCCCATGTGGTGCTTTGTGGGGTGTCATCCCGGGTGCGTGCACGCAGATCACCTCCTTCCCCATCTGAGGGGTCCTTGGGGCTAAGGAAGCGCCAAGAATGTTTGGTGTAATAGAGTGTCGGGCAGGAAACTGGGAAATGAGTTCTGATTGTAGTAATCCGTGTTTGGGTACTCGTGCTAGTTTTTACCTACGTTATGTCATTAACCTTTCAGATAGATGCCTGTCACCATTCCCATTATACAGACATGAAGACTGAGGCTAGAGAGGTTCACACTGCCCGAGTGCTGGCAGCTCGTGTGTGGTAGAGTCAGGCCTTGAACCCGGGCAGTCTGCCATCGTAGGTTGCTGGACTGCCCTCTGTGGGTCAGGCCCAGACATTTCCGGTCCCAGTTCTCACTCACTGCTCCGTGTTCTGGGGCTGCTCACTTGCCTTCTCCACATCTCTTTCCTCAACACGAGTGGCGTGACCGAGAAGATCTGTCACTTCCATTCCCGAGTGCGGTTGGTTTCACTGGTGAAAACAGTTGTACCAGTAAAACACTCAAAGATCAGAGGGAAATTTCTGTGCTGCCCCTTTAGGTACCTTCAAGGTTGGGAAGGTGTCTGCTGCCTAATTCGGTTTCATGGGGTCCTCAGTTCCAATGGACGTATGCTCTGGTGTATTTTAATTGAACTACTTACAAACGTCTTTCTTAAAGATGCGTACTCCCTGCCGTGCAGCGTGCTGTGTCTGAGCCCCTGCACTCAGCTGTGGGTCAGAGTGAAGTTTAAATAACCAGAAGGCGTTGTGCGAAGTGGACCCCTCTCAGCCTTGTGAGCTGCATTAATTGTGAGATGCCACCAGAATGCCATGTGAGGGCATTGTCAGCAAGTACTTAATTGATTTTGCTGTCTGCATAAACCAAGGTTAAAATCAAGCTTGTTTGTAAACGGTGTTTAAATGGCACCGCCCTGGGGACGAGTTGTAAAAACTAACAGAGCAGGACCCTTGTGCAAGGGCTTAATTTTCTTTTCAGGTTGTGGGAGGAGCCCATCACTCACCTAAGGTAAAGATTTTCCCATTTGAAGGGGCTGGAGGGGCGTAGGCTTTAGGTTGTAAATTCCGCAGACGGGCCTGCCTGGAGTGCAGGGGCGGTAGCCAGACTCCGGGATGGATGTGTAATCACATTAATACGGTAAATTAAAGGGCCCCATATGTTTTGACTCACCAGGCAGAGCTGCATTAGAGAAGGTACTGGTATAGATCTGAGGGATGATAAATGGGCTCCTGGAAAGTGCCTTTGCTGACCGCATCCCTGGTGTGGAGCCGAAGATTCTGATTCTGAAAGGCTCGGGGAGCGGTCCCTGCCATTTTCTGAGTGTTTGTTCCTTAGCTGTGATACGTACCAGGAATAAGAGAAGCTTCCTGGGCGTGATTTCTCTCCCCTTTTCATCATGATTATGTAACGCCTCAGGTGTTTCCAGAACTGGCTCTATAATTTGCAGAGCCTAGCACAGCATGAAAATGTGAGCCCTGCATTTAAAAATTAAGAGTTTAAAACAAGGACAGCAAGAGTGCTAAACCAAGTGCAGGCCCTCCTGAGCGCCAGGCCCCGTAACTCAGGGGTGCGGCCCTGGAGCCGGCCCTGGGCATTTGCACGACGCTCGATAGCAACTTGGGTGAGCCGCAGACTCTGTCCAGAGGGCAGGGTGGCTGCAGCAGCATCACCTTGGTGTGCCCTGAGGGGTCTGCCAGGGTGCCCCGACCCCTGTCCACTCTTCGGAGAGACTTGTTGAGCTGAACTGGTTCATGGGGTGATTGTCCTGGTCTGTTGGGGGATCTCATATGGCTTCCTCAGGTTCCATGCATCAGGAATCTGGAAAAATCCTCCTTGGGGCTCTTTAGAGTGGACAGACACAAGGACCAATATCCTCTAAGCTCAATTCAGAGGAGAAGAGAAAACCTAAATTAAAACCCAACTAGAGAGAGAGAGAGACTGTGTGTGTGTGTGTGTGTGTGTGTGTGTAAACCCAAAGTCGTGCAAAATGTGAGAGGCTGACAGGCAATGGTTTTGCAGCCCCTGGTCCTGGCAAGCGTTGTCTCTGTTTGCGCCCCAACCATGTCTCAGCCCCTGTGGTGGCGGGTGGCCCCCTCCCTCTCAGCCTTCCATCTTCAGTGTCCGGCACTCGGGCTCTGCCCTCCCAGCCAAGTGGAAGCCTCCTGGACAGAGTCCAGGGTTTTAGGGCCAACGTAGGTCGCCCTAGTCACTTTCCAACTATGGAGAAAGCCAATGTGCCAAGTTGGGAGATGGGGGTACGTAGTGCATCTTGGTGACGAGAAACCCCAGTGCAGCCCCAGCTGGTGTGGCTCAGTGGATTGAGCATTGGCCTGTGAACCAAAAGGTTACCGGCTCCATTCCCGGTCAGGGCACATGCCTGGGTTGCGGGCCAGGTCCCTAGGTGGGGGTGTGTCAGAGGCAACCAACCAGTCGATGTTGCTCTCGTACATCATGTTTCTCTCCCTCACTTTCTCTAAAATATAAATAAATAAATAAAATAAAATAGAAGGAAAAAGAAAAACCCCAGCCCCCAGAGCACCCTGTCTCTGGACAAGGGGCTGCAGGGCCTGGGTGAGCTGCCTCTGCTTTGGGTCAAGTCTTCATTCTCTCCCTACACGGTGAGTTGGAACTGGCACCTGCCCCGTGGGTGCCGTTCCTTCCGGAAGCCCACGGAAGAGCAACAAGCAGTACCGGGGGCCGTCAGCCAGAGAGGGGGGCACTGAAGTGGAGGAGAGCCAGGACTTTCCAGGCTTTCCGTTGGAGCCAGGCATCTTGAATGAGGAGGAAGGTTATTCTGTGTGGGTGGTGGGTGGGGGAGGGTGGTGAACGCTCTGCTAGAACAGGGAAGGGAAGCTGTCCGGGTCTGACCTGGCAGAGTTGTGTCTTGGGGAGACTGGGTTTTCCTGCTTTGTCCCCTGTGTGCAGAGGCCACTGGGGACGTGAGATCCCAGGGAGCCAGGATGCTGTGACCTCAGTCACAAGTTGGTGGGTCTGGGGCGCTTGGGGAAAGAAAGAACCCGCCTTTCGTACCACCTGGCTGGGCAGAGAGGGCCCGTCGGGAGTTGGCAGTTCCGGCGGCCACAGCTCCCCGTGCTGAGCCCGGGGTCAGGGCCGGGCGGGCAGTACCGCACCTGCCCCGCAGACCCCCCTTCCAGCGCAGCAGCCGTGGCCAGCGCTCAGCAACAGCGAGCATCGCACCGACACGTGCGGGCTGACGCCGGTTCTGTTTGCGTTCTCGGTTCAGACATCCACAGGCACTTTTGTTTCGGGAAGAAAAATAGTAGGACTCAAGCCCACAATACTTCTATCACCTGGTGTGGGAATCTGAGATGACATAAGTGATACATCTGGTTTAAAGCGATTGGGGAAAATGTTTCGACGCATAGACGAAAGAAAAAAGAGAGGGTGAGAGGTCTCATCTGTCTTATCTGCTCCCACCAGCCGCCCCTGCCCCCACCGCCAGGCAGGGGAAGTCACGGTCCCTGCCTCCCCAGCCTCCGCTGGTGTCCCCTGTTCTCTCTGCTGTGTGTACATGGGACCAGGCAGCAGATTCTCCATCTCGGAGAATCTCCCTGGCGTCCCTGCAGCTGCAGTCTGCTCATTTCTGGTGCTCAGTCGTAGGGTCCACTCAGCTCGGGATGGGCACCGGGCAGTTTTGAGGTCTGGGCTGGGGAGCCCATGCCCAGAGCCCTTCAGCTTGCGTCAGTGACGAGCATTCGAACGATTTCTGTGGGACTCACACCTTGGTGCAGGCTGCGGGTCCTGGGTGTGAGTGGCCTCGGCTCCTGTCCTGTCCCACCGGCAGGGGATGAGGCTCCTGGAAAGCAGGCCCGCCCCCCTCTGTTTCCTGCCCCAAAGCTCGGCAGGTTTGTGCTGCATGAGAGACTGAGACAGGCCTTCTCTCTGCTCACCGAGGCCCCAGAAGGACACCACTGTCCCTGCTGGGGCCCTGCACCCCGGGGTCACATTTCACTGGAAGCTGGCCTCTGTACCCCAGCTTGGGGCTGGGGTTTCTCTCTCCTGGGGGCTGGGGGAAGGGGACTGCGGTCAGTATGGCTCACTCTGAGAATTTTATTTGGCAATTACTCCACTAATTTCCCTTCCCCACCTGAACTGATGTGCACTCGCGTGTGACTGATGTTCGATGGGATCGGGGCCCAAAGCAGTGGGAAGAGTGAGGCGGCATTTCCTGGGTCCCTGCGTGTTGATAAGACCTCGGAGTGCAGGTGTGCTGGTCTCCCTGAGACAGACCGGAAATTGAAGTGGGAGGGACCTCACACTGTCCCTGAGCACAGCCTCACTGGGGCCAGCCCTGGCTGAGGCCCAAGGGGTACACTCACTCCGTCCTGGCTCCGTCAAGTCCTAGCTTGCGACCTTGGCTGTGGCTGGGTGGACAAGGGAGGCTTGAAAGGAAGGAAGATCTGAGGCCCTGAGCTGGAGGCTCCAAAGTCAGGTGGTTACTCACCTGCTCCCAGCCTGCGGGAGAGGCAGGCATCTGGGGAGGGCCGGGACGCTGTGCTTCCGTCCTGTGCCCTGCAGGGCTGTGCATCAGTGTGGGGACACGGGGACCTGCCAGTGCCTTTTCTTGGGAGACTGGGTAAGGAGGGAAATGAAGGAAATAAGAAATAGTCCCCTGCAGCCCTATGCAGCAGGACTTTCTGTGACAGTGGAGACACTTTGCATCTTCCTTGCTCACTATGGCGACAGCAGCCACATGAGGCCAATGAACACGTAAAATGTGAGCAGTACCATGGAGGAACTGGAGCTTCCACTTGCAGTTCACGTTGAATCTTAGTCTAACTTACAACAGACTCTCAGTTCAGTTAGTGGAAAACTTTTAAGAATGTTTGGAGCCGCCTGGGCATGGAACTCCTTCTTCAACTGTAAGTTTTTGATGAAAATTTTGCATTCAAATTGAGACATGCAATCTCTGTGAAGTACACACTGGATTCTGAAGACTCTGAAAATATAGTACAAACTATTTCGTTAATAATGGTGACACTGAGTGTGTATTGAAATGATAATATTTGGGATATACTGGGTTGAATAAAATATGTGAAAGCACTTCATCTGGGACACTTGAACTTGGCCCACGTTTGCCTTCTGTTGGAACCACTGAGTGGAAGGGGTCTCCCTTCCTTGCTGCAGTTGGAGCCAGAGTGTGGAGAATTGGAGGGGTGGAGAAATGGCCCCACTTTCCCCCCATTGTCTCACCCACCTGGGAGCAGGGTGCCAGGCTGAATGCATACCTGGCCCCTTGCTTGGCATCAAGAATGCCTGTTGGACCCGGAATGTCTCAGGGAGCTGTGCTGGGGCCCTGCCCTTCCTCCTCTGCAGACGGTGCCTTCGGAAATGAGTGCAGGCGCTGGCCCTCCACGCTGGGGAGAAAGCCCCAGAACACATGTGAGCGTGCCTCTCACTCTGGACTGCATGACAGGCCCGAGTGAGTGGGACAGGACCAGCCACCAGTCAGGAGGAGAACATGGCCTCAAATTTGAAATTAAATTTGATTTCCTTTAAATCTCTACTCTGATGGGGTAGAGTGCCTCCAAACACTAAGCCACAGAAATGTGCCCCAGACAGTGAATCAGGATTGATTTCTGCCCCCCGCTCTGGCCCCACCATTTCCGGAGGGGCAGTAGGGGTCCCTGCAGGGAGTCTGCAGGGGTGGCAGGTGGTGACACTCAGGGGCACACAGCAGTGTGTCGGCAGGTCCTAGGGTGCAGCAGCTTGTTTTTGCCCACAGTCAGAGCCTGTCTGACTGTCATTACCTTCTCTGTGGGGTTCTGTGTGCTGCTCTCACCGGCTGAGAGCTCTGTCTACCGCCGGCCTTGCTTCCTTCATGGCCACGTTCTTGCTCTGCATTTGGGCCTGGCACGTAGTAGGGGTGTTATGCTTCGTTGAATGGATGAGTTAGGAACGTGCTGCCTTAATCTGAGGGCCAAGTGTGGCCCTTGGAGGTGGGGGCATTGGTGTCCTGAATTATGCCAAGTGGGTGGGCCCCAGACCTGGGCAGTCAGGAACTCGGGGTCGAAGTTGTACGTTAGCCTGAAACTCCAAGTGCCGGGTTTTCTTTTCCTCCTAAAAACTGTCTCTACTGTGCACACTGGAAAGAGAAATCTCCTTGTCTTGGGGAGCTTTCCTGTCTCCTGAGCAGGGCGTCCTTCACTCTGTCATTTGCTCCCGACTGCGCCCCAGGCGGCATCAGCACTTCCCTGTTGTCCCAGGAAACAGCTGGGGCCACGTGGCGGAGGGCAAACAGGGAACTTAGCTTTGGGGAGCGCCCATTTTGGGGTGACTGTCATGCTTATTATTTTCCACACTTAATGCAGCCTCACGCACAGAACCTGGTTGGTCAGGCCCGGGAGAACAGGACATGTCGAAGTCGGGGCGGGGTGAGGGGCACCCGGGCCCCTCCTCTGGGGGACCAGGGGTCTGGGTCTGCATGGATGAGCTGGCTGGTTGGGTGGGGTGTGAGATGGGGGGCTCAGGCTGGCTTTGTGCTCCGGCATCCCTCGGCAGGGACCTGTGTGAGGCACGGGGCTGGTTTATTGGTCCTTTGCTCTGCGTGCCTATTTAAAGTCAGTGACTCAAATTCTACAACCCGAAACCACGAACTCGTGCCCTTCCTGACTCCCAGCCACAGGTCCTGCCCCCTGCTTGTTTGTGCTTCTCCTCGCATCGCCTTGGGGTGGGGGGCGCCCTGAGACATGCCAGAGACCCTGGATTCCCCCACCTCACCCCCCAGGGCCAGCGGCATTAGATTGACCATACCCCCCTCCGCCCATTCTCATCCATCTCGCTCAGCCTCTGGAGTCCGAGAGCGGCAGGGATCCACTTGAACTTCACTGGACCGGCTGCACTGACTGGCTGCATTTATGCTCCAGGTGATGTTGATTTGTTCTAGAGTTGAACTTGCAGAATTCAGTTGAACCCAATTCTCCCTGTACTTGGGAGGGCAAGGGGATGTGGGAGCTGGAATGGGATGTTGGTTTATGGGAATTTGCACCTTTGCCTGGTCAAGCCCAGACTCATCATCTCCACAGAGGGACCTCCCCCGGGGCTCGAGGCTGACCCACCCCTGAGAGGCAGAGTCCCCACGCTTACTGGCCGTGTCCCGCTCACGTCTGACTGCTGCTTAGCTCAGAGGGTTGTGCTCATAGTTGTTTGGAGGCCTTCTTCCCAGCTTGGGCTGTCTCCTTGCTAAGCTTTCTTTTGGGGCTTGGGGGGCCCCAAGTACCACAAGAAATAACATTCTAAAGTAAGAATGATGCTATTTTATCACTCAAATTTGCCTTTCATTTTAATAAATGGAATGCTTGGTACTTTATTCACAAGGCAAGGTCTTATTTATTTTTTTAAAAGATTTTATTTATTTATTTTCAGACAGAGGGGAAGGGAGGGAGAAAGAGAAGGAGAGAAACATCAGTTTGTGGTTGCCTCTTGTGCAGCCCCTACTGGGGATCTGGCCCACAACCCAGCATGTGCCCTGACTGGGAATCGAACCTGCAACCCTTTGGTTTGCAGGCTGGAGGCAAAGTCTTATTTTAAAATTAATGTTTCCTCTGGCTTTCCCATTATTTATTGGTAGTTAAGAGCAGGGCAATCGGGGCAGGTGATATGAGAGCAGAACTGTTCATAAGCGCAGGGTGATTCTTTTGAAAGAGACTCAGAAGACATTGCCACGTTTGTTTGGTCTTTCTTTTTCTGGATCAGAATGTAAAGGCCCAGTTGCTGCAGCAGACAGGGAAGGAATTTGTTTCGGAGGCATTTCAGTGAGTCAGCCTTCCAGAAGAAGCCAGAATGAGACTCGGTGGTGTGTGACACAGACCAGACAGAGCCATCCCTGACAGGCCAGCTGAGCACGGATGCGGGGGGGCAGGTGGTAGTGGGCTGGTGGTATGGAGGATGGCAAGCATCAGAGGAGAGTGCCGGGCTCCATGCTCGGCCCCGTCCCCGCCATTCCATTAGACCACACAGGACCGCTTTCACCCCTTTTTTCAGATGGGGCCTGAGGGGCTTGGGGGCAGGCTGTCTCCGTGACCCGTGTGCTCACAGCCACCACCCTGCTCCTGTGTGTTCGCACTCGGAGACTGGTTTCCACCCTCCCGCCTCCTGCCCCCTGCCGCTCTGCCTCTGACCCCAGAGAGAGTGAGATCTGGAGGTGGCTGGTCCCAGAATTAGCCATATGCTCATTTTTTTTTTTTTGCTTCAGTGAGTTCACTAACCGGGGCACAGACCCTGTGAATGTTGACATTAAGTCTCTGGGTAAGCATCTCAATACATCATTTCCATCTTACACGTTTAGACGTAACCTTTAATGAAAGTTGAGAACCCAACTCTACTCGGGGAAGTGATATTCATGGCTATTTCTAACTTTGCCTAAAGACCTCGACAGCTTCGGTTCCTGTCTGTGGGTTTTGTTGCAAACATGCCCACCCCTGTCTGCTCCGGGTGTCAGACCTGAGAGTCTGCTGGGGTGTGGGGCAGATGACCGACCGCCTCACTTGGGAAGTGAGGGCTTTAAAATGACGATCTCTCGGGCATCTGGCTTGGGTTCTGACGTTCAGTTCTGGTGGCTTCTGTGCCCAGCTGGACCGCTGGTCCTAGGACAGAAACGTGCCCTCTTTTGGGCCCCTCCTCGACCAAGCAGATGGATCTGAATGAGGAAGGGAGATGCCAGCAGTTTCACTGAATGCAAACTACTGGCCAGAAACTAGCCATACGAGATACTACGAAGAGTTTCATGCTACCTCTGAAAGACGATCCTCACTCTTTCTTTGAGATCCCCAACAAGAATTTTAAAGGCTCAGTGTCAGCTGCCTCAAGGGTCCTGGCCCTTGCAGAATTTGGTGTCTGGGGTGCTGTCATTGTGTCCCTTGGGATCGGGGCCCATGCCTGGCGATGCTCTGAGAAGCCCAGCCAGTCACGCCGGGACCTGCAGACGGCCACTCTGCTCCAGCCACAAAGCTCCCGGGGTGGGGGCGAGGGGGGCAAAGGGAGGAGTGTGAACTGATGGTGTGTGTTGACACGCGTCCTGCCATCGTAGGCCCCAGGGGACCTGGTGGTCTCAGGAAGCTGTGGGCAGAGAGGAAGGGCAGGGCCCGGAGGAGGAGCTGCCTGGCTATGCTGACCAACCGACCGACCCCCTGCCCCCTTCACTGGGAGAGAGGCGGTGAGAGCCATACCCCCCGTGCCCAAGCGGAAAGGTCTCCATCTCCTTTTTAAATTGCAAAGTGAATGCTGTTGGCCATTCCTAGGGAAAAGCCCCTTTGGGATTTGTTCCTAGTCGTTCGTATTTGCTTGAGTTTTCACAACAGCAGAAAGGGGAGTGAAGCCCTCAGAAACACTGAGTCAACCACAGGCGGTCCAGCCTGTGGCAACCTTTGTCATCAGGACGTGAAAATAACCCCAGATTGCTTCGGGACAGCCTAAATTTGTCTCTTTCTGCCAATGTCATGCCAGGGGGAGAGGGTGAGGCTCAGGAAGGACACAGAGCCAGGGACAGAGCAGGTCCCGGTCCTTGGGGTGGGGAGGAAGCCCTGGGTGTGAGCCCCGGGCCGTGGCCTGCGAGCTGAAGGGGCCCCAGAAGCATCGTTTCTCGTTTCTCCCCGCCCTCGCCCTGATCCCGGCTGCTGGAGCGGAGCTGGTCTACATGCAGAGCCCTTCCGGCCTTGGCCCTCTGTTTGCCACGGCTAACTTTTTAATCCAAAATGGTAGTTTTCCTCGCTCATAAAAACCAGTGAAGCCCTCAGATTAATTAAATGGAGGAGCTCATTTAATTATGTAGGTAATTGGTAGTTTTCTCTTCTGGAGTAAAGAAGAGGGGAAGGTAGCCAAAAGGGCAGAAAGAAAAGAGAAAAAGAAAGAAAAGAAAGAGAAAGGAGGAAAGAAAGGAAGGAAGGAAGGAAGGACGGACGGAAGGAAGGAAGAAAGAAAGAAAGAAAGAAAGAAAGAAAGAAAGAAAGAAAGAAAGATCATTTGGAATTTTAGTTGACTCTGAATACTTGGTGTTTTTGAAACATTTCCAAATATCCTTTACAGGAAAGGAAGGAATGTGATCCAAAAGGAAGAGGGACTTTTTTTCCTTTTCTTTTGCCTTGAACTTGGTCTTGAAAAATTGTGCTGATAGAGCCCTGGCTGGGAGGCTCGGCTGACTGGAGCGACGTCCCGTACACCAGAAGTTCGAGGGTTCGATTCCCGGTCAGGGCGTGTATGGGATGCAACCAGTTGACGTTTTTCTCCCTCTCTCCTCCTCCTCTCTCTAAAACCAATAAACATACCCTCAGGTGAGGAATAAAAATACTGCATTGGGGGAGTGCCTTCAGAAATGTGCCTGGAAGGTGTGTAAGAACCAAAAATGGGTAAAAACAAAACAAAATGGAAAAAAACAGAGCTTCTAACCACAAATAAGAATCCTGTCATTGACTAAGACATGTCGTTGTGGTGTTCCCCTGAGTAGGAAAGCTAACTGAGGCAGGAGGTGCGCCTGAGTCGGTGGTAAGGTCACGTGGTCACGGCCTTCAGGGGTTCTGCTCTCTGCCCCCACAGGATCGGGGGAGGGGGACCAGAGGGCTCTCGGGGGGTGTCAGGAACCTCAGGCCCATGGACCCAGGGACCAGCCCACCAAACAGTCCCTCAGTGGACCGGGGCTGACTCCCGGCTCTCTCAGCGGCAGAAAGTGGGTTTTTAGTGACTTAGGAACTAATCACAGACAGGCAGAATTTTAAAACCTGTAGAATAAAAACACACATTTATCGGGAGTTCTGTTTACGCCTGTGCTGTGTTTGCACATGTGTTGGCCGTCTCTTGCCTCCCTTTGTAGTTTTCTTCCTTTGGGAAACATCTGTGACGATGAACAAAGGAGACACTCGCCAGCGCGGAGGGGAGAGGCTGGTGGTCCCGGCGGAGGCCAGCCCAGCCACCGGGCACGTGCCAAGGCGAGCAGCGGAAGCGGTTTGACAGAGGAGGGGCCTCGCTCAGGCCGGGGCTTGGGTTGGGGCCCCTGGGCTGACATCTGAGGGGGAGCTGGAGTTCATGGGCCAGGCAGGCCAGTGCTATGGAGAGGCAGCCGGATGCACAGACAGAAACCAGCACAGTGGGACAAGGACCCAAGGGGCAGACACAGACACTGAGGCACAGTCCCCTTTCTCCCTGCATCCTCCTGCAGCACTTCATGGGGGGTGGGCATCCCATTTATAGCTCAGTTGCTGACCAGGGGGGCTCAGAGGCTAGGTGGCCTGACCGAAGGCACGGGGCCGGTGTGCTTGTGTCGGGACCCTGTGGTGTCCCCTGGGCTGTAAGTGCCACCATGGTAGGCAGGTTCCTGCTCTGCTCACTGTGCAGTCCCGTGAACTCCAAGTTCATTGCTGTTTTGTGGCCCCGTGGCCTCCCCTGGGCCTGGGGAGGGACCGGGAAGGCCTCACACGGGCACTCGGGGTGTTGGGGGACATTCCCACGAGCTCTGAGCTGACGTTAGCTCTGAACAGCGTGTTTCGGCCAAATATTTATTTTTATGAAATAGACCAGAGCCGTTCTTGATAGGAAGTCGGCTGGCTATAAGGACTTTTTAAAAGTCATTTTTTTAAAAAAAGAAGTTGGAGGCTTTTTTTAACCCAGGAGGAAGTCGGCTCTCTGTAAGCAAGCCCCGACCTTCCCGATGAACACTTCCCAGGTCTTTATGACAAAGATTCCACTTTGTCTTTGTGCTGAGAGGAATCTGGTTTGTTTATCTGCAGCTTGGCTGTCTGCCTTTCTGCCCCATGTCACTTCCCTCCTGTCCCCACTCCACTTTACCTGGTCGCAAAAGGGGGCTTCTGTCTGGGGCCAGCAGCCCCTGCCCGCTGACCGGATGGGCATGGACGGCAGAGTTTAAGTAGCGTTTTAATTGGGCTCCTGAGACAGGGAGTTGTTCTTGGAGAACACGCCCTTGTTAATGGTATTTATTGAGTGTCCACAGCTCCGGTGTCAAGAGTTGAAACTCGGAGAGACGTTTTTTTTGGGGGAAAAAAAAGTTCATACACCTCCAAATGCTTTCAGAAATGTCTCTATTTCCTGGAAGAGAGACATGACTTCCTCTTCAATAGTCTGGCCATATCTAAGGTCCGCACACTGGGCGGGGCATCCGTATGGGATCAGGGTTTCGGATTTGAGTGGGGTCATCAGGAACTGGGTCCATTTTCTAAAAGACTAAAGGAGGGTTTGAAATGACCCTTTTCAAAGTTAGTTTCTCCTCTGGGTCTCCCCTCCCATCCAAAGAGCAGCTCTTGGCTCCCGCGTCCTGGCGGTTCCAGCGTCTTTATTGCCATGTCCCTGAGGGGAAGGGCTCCTCCCCGGACCCACTTCCGTCTTGTCCAGGCATCGCTGATACGAAGCCTTCGCCACTTTTCTTCTTCCTGCCTCGCATCCAGAGTTGGCCGGTCTTCCCACTCCAGCCCAGAGTTCCCACTGCTGAGCTGAGGTCCCGCCGGCAGAGACGGGAGGGAGGGAGTGAAGGGAAATGAGGACAGTGGTGGGGGGCGGATGCCAGTTATTGAGGCAGGCACCCTCCAGGCACGTTGCGAGGATCATCGCGTTCAGTCCTCACCGCCCTCCACACCGGAGGCTCTGCCATTGCATCCACTCCACAGACCGGCACGCAGCACAGGGGCACGGCCTGGTGCCCGAGGGCACACAGCAGCCAGGTGGCCGGGGCTGCTGCTGGGGTTTGGTGTTTTGTCGTTGCTTGTGGCCACGCCAGGACCACGTACTATTCTCATGCATGCACGGCTTCGGGGTGCGTGGTCAGCGTCCGTCGCTACCAGATGCTCGCTGGCATTGGTGGACAGTCATGCGACATTGTCCTCTAGGCGCCCGCTGTCCCTTTTGCTCACTGCCCCTTGGTGTGCTCTTGGACGGTGCGTGTGTGTGAAGGAGTGTGCTCACGCTGGGGAGCTCTGTGGCTGGCCTACAGCAGTGGCAGAGAGGGTGGAGCCTACTGCTCAGCACATCGCTCCGGGGTCAAAGGGCACTGGGGCTCTTTGGCAATTGAGCACTGAGTGCGTCTGATGGGAAGATGCTCCTAATTAAAAGATAACGACAAACAAGGGCACGAAGTGAGACCCTGGCATAATGTCCACTGGGCACTTCGCACGAAGGCATTCAGTCCGTCATTCTTGCCTGTGTGGTCAGTCTGTAGCCCGTTGCTGCCCCGCGGGCCACCTGGTCTGGGGAGGAAGCTCAGAGCGCAGGAGTTTTCAACAGGTGAGGAAGACGCAGGCTCAGAGAAGGGAGCTCCCATCCTGGCGGCCTTGGCTCAGCCTAATTTTTGGTGTGCCGCACCCTTTTGTTCAACATTTATTTTGCTTATTTCATCTTTACTGTCTTTGTGGTTACAAAAGTAACACTCACTCTGTGTGACTGAAGCTGGAAGCAGGATGGCAGTGTCAGAATGGAGAGCGAATCCCACAGCTCCCCCGCCCCCCTCTGTTCCCAAAGATGCGACACGTCACATCCCGCCCTCCCTGCCCTGAGGGGTGGGCTGGGCTTCCGCTGTGTTTAAATCCAGCTCTGCCACTCACTTGCTGTGTGCTGTGGGACCCGCCACTCCACTGCTCAGCGCCCCAGTTTGCTTACCTGCGGAGTGGAGCGTTCCATCCCCTGGATCACTGCTTTGAAGACAGGGGCAGTCAGAGGCAGCACAAAACCTACTGGAGAGCTGGTGTTCAGTCCAGGTCACTCTCTCCCCCACGAGGTCAGGCTTCTTACACTCACCTCCAGGGCGCCCTGAAGGTGGAAGATAATAAATTCCCACTAGGTGCCCCAGTGGGCCTGAAGCAGCCTGTAGCTGGGAAGGCAAGCTGGAGCTCTCTGCAGACTTTGTATCACTTAGTGATAGATACATTTGAGTGATACTTAGTTTAAAAACCATGTTTCAAATGTTTACATATTTTAAAGATGGAAGATTCAAATTGTATTGTAGCTTCTTGCAGCTCCGGATCTGCCTCTGTACAGGGTGGGGGTGGGGGCAGCGCACCTCCCCACAGCCCTGGGTGTACACTGCCCAAGCTGGGGTTGGTGCGGGGGATGCAGGAGAAAATTCCTGCGCTCTGGCCTCTTCCCCCACCTTGAAGGGCCAGGCCGTCTGGAGAGCAGACGGGCAGTGCTCACTTAACTAAGTGACATCCTGGAGAAACCCCCTTTCCCGTTCTTCTCAAATGCTCCAGGGGATGCTGAAATTCAGTCATATTGTTTCCTCTTTCCATCCAAGAGACATTTCAAAGAAGTGGTTTTCAGACGATTCTTCTTGTTCATGGGTTAACCAGATTCTTATTTTGCCGCTCGCTGGGCATAAAACAATGTTTCAGTGTATTCAGATCAGCCAGGCCATCTGGTGGGGAGGGCGCAGCTGCTGCCGTTCAGTCGTGCCGCCCCTCATTTATTCTTTGCAGGGCGCCCCGGACATCTGCAGGACCATTATCTGCACTTGGCTTTGAATTTGCGGGCTGCGAGTCCCCTCTTCTCTGCCCGTCCTGAGGGACATCCGGGTCGGGCCTCTTCTGCTGTTCGCACTCTCCCCTGGGTCACACCGAAGCGGGCGGGTGGGACCTGGGGACCCAGGTGGGGACAGGGCACCCTCCTCCCCTGGGCCCTAATTCGGAGTCTCTGAGCTGCATGGGAGTCGCGTCTTTCCCTTCGCTTTCTCGTTGGTGTTCAGGAGAAGTTGTTGGAAGGCGACTGGAATCTGCTTGCTGTCTTTATGGTCCCTAGTTGTGTAGGAGCCCAAACGTCCCCAGGCTGAACATGGGTCCCTTTTTCCTGATAGTCGAGGTTCATATGTCTGAACCCTCAGAAGTGTCCTGAAAGAAGAACAGAATTGATCACGTGCCTGGGTTCCTGAGGTCGCTGGACCATGAGGAGAAGAGGCTGAGGGGCTGGCTGGGTGGTAAGGGTTTGCCTGCAGCCCTGCGCTGGTGAGAGGCATGGCCGGTGCTCCGTCCAAGCCCTGAGCAACCCAGGCCAGCTCTCTCGCCTGCACTCTAAGTCAGCGGTTTCCCGCCGGAGTGCTGCAAGAATTTTAAAAACACGCAGTACCTGACTCTTTTCTCAGGGGCACTGACCTCTTTTCCTTTAGATGCTCAAATAAAAAAAATGACAATAGCCAACACAATAACAGCCATTGATATGAATGAATCAAAATTATACCTAATTCTTTTGTCAGATGGGCAAAAAACAGGACATATTTTTTGGTGTGCCGCAGAATTTTAGCGGGCCGCTTGTGTGCGCCGTGAGTTGGACGAGGTTGGGCTCGCTGCTCTACACCCCGTGTGGGGGGAGGCGGACGGCAGTGAATTCCCTGGGCCGGTTTCCCTGTCTGTGACATGGGAACACTCGCTGTGAGCTCTTCTCAGAGCACCGTGGTGCATCCATGGGATGAGCTACGTGGCCCCCAGCCTGGTGTCTGGGTATAAGGACACCCTCGTGTCCGTTTTGTCATGGTTGTCACTGAGTGGCAAGAGCCCTGGTCTGGGAATCTGCTGGCAGTTTGCTCCTTCACTTGTTGGCATAGAAACTCTGTAACGGCCGCCACCTGGTGCTGGACACAGCGGTGTACCGGATGAGTGGAAATCCTGGTACTTCCGTGGGTTTGAGTGAAGGGTTGGGCATCGCTGGCCTTGCCCTTGTAGAGCCAGGCCCTCCTGCCGCGGCTCCTGGGAGAGTGGATGGCTGGTGGGCTGGCCGAAGCTGACCTTTCTACTTTTGGAATCTGGAGTGCAGAGGAGTTTTCTCCTTGAGGCTCCATCTCGGGGTCATGCAGGGGAAGTTCGAGGGCCCTGCAGCCAGACGGAGCTGCGGGCCCTGCCGCTGGCAGGCTGTGGGGCTCTGTGCAGGGTTTCAACCCTGCTGTGCCTCAGTTTCCCACATACAGCTTGGGAATCCCAGTGCTGACCTCACAGGGCTGCCATCGAATTAGGAAGAGACTGCTCATGTTGCTCTGCATGTGGCAGGTGCCAGGAGGTCACCTGTTCCTTCCACTGCCTTAGAGCCCTCAGCTGGGCCCATGTCTGTGACATGTACCCCCCAGTGTGCGCAAAGGGCGTGATCTTTAATTTTTAACCTTCAATATCTTAAAATAGACCGAGTGCTGCTTTCTTGAAATGCTTTACACTACATGCCTGTCATGGCTTCCTTGCCATGAGCTGCCTCGGTGGGCATGTTCCCAGGGAACCCAGGAAGCCCGTCCAGAGGGAGTGGCTCCACTGCCCCCCCCACCGCCCCCCAGAAAATAGCCCTCGGGGCACAGACAAGGCTGAGTGGGAAATCCGGCCTCAGCCTAGTTGCTTGTCTGAAGAACTCCTGGAACAATGAAAGGGGTGTTGGGAAATGGTTCTCTCCCAGGGGGTTTCAGGTCCAGAGGGCTGCTGGCTGTGTCACAGAGACCCTCGGAGTCTTTTGTGCGCGTCTACTTCGCTGGGGGACAGCTGCCATAAACAGAGTTGTGGGCCCTTGTCTGCCTTGCCCCTGGTTGTTGGCCAGTGGTGCAGGGAGCTGCGGTAGAGGGCGCTATGAGGGAGCCATGCACCACTGAGACCTTTGAAAAGATCCCTCACCCACCTGCCTGCCCACCCCCCTCACCCCCCGCCTCGAGCCTGGGAGCTGTGGTGGCCGGGGGAACAGCTGTGACGAGCAGGTGTCCTTAGCACCTCGAATCAGTACTGGCTCCGTCTGGGTTCCGCACGTTCTTGGGGGCTGGTGGGCGTGGGGGCTCTCCTGGGAGTGGGCCATACGGGGGTAGCCAACGTGGGTGTCCCGTGGTGAACATATGAAACACAGAGTTCATTCCTGTACCATTTGTTAATGATCAGAGTCTTTATTTGTATTACAACTGTAAACCGACTTTTGCCTGCCCCGCAGAGTCCTGAGTGAGAGCTCTCTGCCCTCCTCCTCCCTGCCCCACACGGCACCAGGTCAGCCTCTGCGAACCTGGTCCCTGTCCAGGTGCGGTCCCTGTCTCACGTCAGACCGCACAGCAGGAGGAGACGCACCCACGAGGAGCTGGTCTGAGACTCCCGGCCTGAGACTCGGCGCCCCAGGCCCACGAGGCGATGAAGGAGGTACCTGCGTCTCCTCCCCCATCTGCCTCCTGTGGCCTCCTGGGGCACCCTGCCCTGTGTCTGGGGTGAAACTGCAAATCTGTTCCCGGGAGGGATCCCTGAAGGGATGGGAAGCCGTCAGGAAGAACTGCTGGAGGGGTCGCATCCAGGCCAGGGTGACAGGGTGCAGGAGGGGCTCCCTCGTCCATGAGGTGTTGGGGAAGACGGGGGTCAGAGACCAGGCCTCTATGCTGGGCTGTGCACCCTTGGGGAAGTGCAGAACCACACGGGGCTACAATTTCCTGGCTGAGAAACTCAGAGCTTGGTGGGCAGGCACCCGCAGGTTTGATGCACGGGAGCCTGCCCAGGGGTCTGCCTGGGCTGTGTCTGCCCACCATCACTTTGGAGGGGTTCCAGACCTTTCTGTGAGAAGGACTCTAGAGTAGAAGTCCCCAGGGATCCTCTGCACGTTGCTCCCTGCTGCCTCTCTCCTCCCAGAAGTGGCTCACTTAGCCCAGACCTCCAGGCCTTTGGGGACAGACACCTTTCTGGAAACCTGACCCTCCCTGTGAAGCACTGAAGTTCTGCACGGACGGTCATTCGGAAGGGGCTAAGCTTCTCCCAACTTGCAGCCACATCTGCCCCAGGTTCCCCAGGGCTCCCCACCTTGGTTGTTGAGGCACCCGATAACCCCAGTCTGCTCTGCTTTTCCCTGTCTCTTTCTACTGCAAACCCCCGACTTCCCATCTGTGTGCCTGCCCGTAGCTGCACCTGCGTCTTCTCCTTCATTACTCAGATCATTGCAGACAGGAGAACTGGACACCTGGGCCCAGAATTATATGCCCACTGACAGCTAGTGATACAGTAACACAGAGAGTCGCTGTCGTCAGCTGGCGCTTGCTCTGAGCCGGGCGCTGGGTTCAGCCTTTTGTTTATATTATCTCATTTTCGCTCCCCATCCATGCTGGGAGACAGAGACGGTTTTATTCCCATTTTACAGATGAGGAAATAAAGTCACGGAATGGCTGAGTTGGTGGCCTGCGGTGAAGCTGCACCCTAGGCCGAACGCAGAGGCAGCTGTTGTGGAGACTCGATCTCAGGGCAATGCTGACTTTTTGATGGAATAGAGTAATGGTTTACAGTGTGCTTTCTATGCCGTAAAGCATGTGAAGCAGCCACAAACAAATACAACGTGGACGATAAACTTAAGTATGTAGAGTCAAGTGCGCTTTAAAAATAACTTTTAAAATAACAACAGCCTGAGTTTCGTATGACTCACACTCCGGGCCAGTGGGGAAGATCCTGCTGGTTGCACGGGTTGAGAATCCTCGTCTCAGACAAAGCAGGGACGCAGCGTCTCCATCCTCAGGAAACGTGGAACCTGGCAAGGAAGCCTTAGGGACCAGCCTCCGGGAAGGGCCTGTTCAAGGAGAGGAAGCGAGGAAGAAATCATAGGAACTCGCAGCAGGAAGGAGCCAGGCCTCTTTGGGAAGTGGGGCGATGGGGTCAGGAGTCCGGGGAACGACAACGGAACAGCTGTGGTTGTCAGCGTGCACGTGTTGCCAGGAAGTCACCTGCGTGTGACATCTGGGCAGGGAGGCCTTGGTTTGGGAGGCGCTGCCCTCTGGGTTTTGAGCGTTGTTTCGGCGTCTCCGTCTCGGACGTCAGCCAGGAGGTGCTGTGAGGCAAAGATGCAGTTGCTTCATTGGGCCTTTGGGTGAATTGCTCGTGATTCACTTTCCTCGTATAAACATACTTTTTGGATCCCTTACATGTAGAATTTTACTGGTTTAACTTAGTGACATCAATTGTTTGTAACGGGTGAGAAGTTTGTCCTCGGTGTTTATCACGAGACAGAACGCCCCCAGACTCCGTAAAACAACCACTGACTGTTTCTCAGGGGCCTGCAGGGATGGGCTGTCTTGGCTCTGCTCGGTCAGGTGTCTCTGCTCGGCCAGGTGGCTCTGCTCTGCGTGTCTCTCTTCCCCCTCCTGGCTGTACCGTCATGTTCTTCCCACTGTGACGGCAAAGGTGCAAAGGGCAAGCAAAATGTGTGTTCAGGGCCCGGCTTGGAGCTGGCCCGGTGTCACTTCTGCCCCATTCTGTGGGCCAGAGCAAGTCTCTAGACTCGAACTTACAGGCGGAGAAGTGTGTCCCTCTCCCTTAGTTGGAGGAACTGCAAAGCCCCCCATGTGGTTGGGGGTGGAATACAGGGAGGGGTCACAAACTGAAACCAATAACTCGATCTGCAGTAGATAGTAATAAACCGCCACTTAGCTGTGGGCCGAGACCATGTGTGTGTGTGACAATAGTGCACACGTGTTCCAAGCACTTCACATGACTAGGGTCACGTGATGCTCACAGCTACGACATAGGTGCTAGGGTTATTCCCAGTTTACATCCCAGGAAGTGGGAGGGGAGAGGTTGAATGACTTGCTCGAGATCAAAGCCAGGTCGCTGGCTCCAGCATGCAAGGCGGTGTGTGATCGGTTCCTGTTGAGGACTTCTTTTGAGAATGCCGAGGCCCAGGTCATGTATGTGAGTGAATCCTCTAGGGCCACTAAGCAGACACGGCCTTTGCATCCTGGTCCGCATGACTGCGAACTGTCTCCCTCCCTCCACGCTGGAGGCCAGAGAGTGTTGGGCAAGAAGGGGAAGCATCATCTGTTGGCTGGCCACCGAGCGATCAGAAGCAGTGAGCTCCGGGGGGTATGAGATGCAGACTGCCGACCCGTTCTTGCCACAGAATGCTCCGGTCTTGTCAGCTTTCTCAGGCTCTGGGACAGCCTCACGCTGTCTCGGAGCTAAATGTGAAAAATGTTCCTCCCCCCACTTGTTGATGAATGGTCCTCGGAAAAAATGTATTTCCATATACGTAGCCCAAAGAGAAATGTCGGCAGTTAGACAGACTAATCAGGAGAAGGCTTTGTGTTTTAGTAAAGGTTAATTAAGAACCATCAATTTTTTTCCTTTAAAACATGAAAGTAAAATAATGTTATTAGCACTATTTTCCTCTCTACTCCCAGAGGGCAGATGTAAATGTTCTACCTAAATGAAGCTATTTATTTAAATCCATCTAGATTTCTTTTGAAGTGTCATACATCTTTCTCCTGCTGTATCAGCTTATAGCTACAATAATTTAATAAGTTTTTCCTAGGGTGAAATTGGATGCCCTTTATCGATCTTACACTGAGGGGGCATTCAATTACTTAATCTACGGTGGTATTTCTGGGTCTCTCAATTACAATTTTGTTATAAATGGCTTGCTAATGATGCTTGGGGTACATAGGTTAATGGGGGCATCCTAGCCAGGGCCAGGGAATTGAACGCTTTCTATTTCGGGACCGGATATCTGATCTCCCACGGTGGGGCCCGGTTCCCACACTTACAGTCTGCATCCCCTGGGCCCAGCGTGGAGCCCCAGGCTGGGCGGCAAGCTCCCTGAAATGTATACCCGAGTTCTTAGGTTTAACACCTGAATGGGAGCGCCAGGAGTCCTGTCTAATCCGAGGCCCCTGGCACCAAAACGTGGGCATTCCAGACAGATGAAGTGCCAGGGGCAGGTGTGGCTCAGTTTCTAAGGCCGAACAACCGGAGGGGTGGGTTCTGAAGGGACAGTTTGTGGCCAAGGAAAAGGCCAGGTCAGGATCTTCCCTTCAACAGAGTCCCATTAATTGGATTTTTCTTCACTGATCTATGTTAATAGTTACACATATTGCAAAGGTCCTTCTGGGGGAACACGTAGCGTGCATCCCTTTTGCCCTTGGACACACCCCAGTCCTAACTCTGGCCATTCCAGACCCTCCCTGCAGAGTCTGCCCCTGCCTCCCCTCCCAGCAGGGTCTCCTGTCCCACCTGCCCCATGGCCCAGGGGTCTGCCCTCACCGTGGTTGGTCCTCAAAGGCTGCCATCTCCAGATTCTGTCCTTCGTGGGGTTTTTACTTCTGTGTCTGGCTTTGTTGTTGTCATTCGGATGTCCCTCCTAACCCGGGTCTTCCTGGCCGTCCTGTCTCCTGCACCTGCTCCTCTAGGGCGGATGCTCCCGGGGGTGGGGTGGAGGTCGGGGATGCTGCTCAACACCCTACAGCCCACGGGACAACCCCTAATATTGAGGGGTCACCAGCCCTCGTGAGGCACTGAGAACCTCCACGCAAACGGCTTTCTCACATCCTCTGCCCTTTTAACTTTCTTCTTAACCTCCCTAGGCATCTAGGTGACAATCTCACTCATTGTGACTTTTCTACTGTCTCCGGCCCCGACTGCGGGTGGGACGCATGCTCCAGGTGGGAAGAGGGCTGCGCATCGGGGTCACGCCTGCACCACCCAGGGTGTCGGATGCCAGTTGGCTCTGTTCTTACAAGGGCACCCGGCCGTGGGTTCGCCGGGTCGTCTGACTGTTTTTAATGGATGTTACCAAGGTGGATTTTACATGCTATACACTGGCCATATGTTTCAGTAAAACTTGAACAAGTAAGATAGTTTAAAATTGTTTTCATGAAGAGGGTTGTCCCCACCCCGGGGTGTATTCCCACACTAGCAAGCCCTCCAGCCCTCTGACTCCAGTCGGGGGTCTGGCCGTCCCGTCCAGTTCCACTCTGATGCTCACCCCTGGGAGTCAGGCCAGAGCCCCCAGTTTCGAGGCCCCATGCCCCGAGGCTGCCCGCACGTCAGACGCCAGCTGTCAGTGCTGGGTCCCCAGCCCACCCACACTTCTGTCTGACTTGGCAGCACATTCAGAGGTCCCCCGGACATGCTCCTCGGGATTGATGATTTGTTAGAACAATGCATAGGACTCAGGAAAGTACCTTCCTTCCCGTGACCAGTTTGTTACAAAGGGCACAACTTAGGAGGAGCCGGACGGAAGAGAGGCACAGGGCAAGGGGCGTGGGGAGGGGCCCGTGGCATCCATGCCCTCTCTGGGGGCCCCTCCCCGCACCTCCATGTTCACCAACCCGCAAGCTCTCCGAGTCCTGTCATTTAGGGTTTCTTATGGAGGTTCCACTGCGTGGGAGTGATTGATTAAGTCTTTGACATTGATCATTAACTCAGCCCTCGGTTTCTCTCCTCTCTTTGGAGGTTGGAGAGGCTGGGCTGAAAGTTCTGAGTTCTGATCAAGGCTCGGTCTTCTGGTGACCATCCCCACCGTAAAGCCATCTGGGGGCCCCCCAAGAGTCACCTCATTGGCATAAACTCAGGTGTGTTGAAAGGGACTTACAATGAATAATAATCTATCACTCAGGACATTGCAAGGGTTTTTAGAAGCAGTGTGCGAGAAACAAAGACCAAATATTAATTTTTGTATTACGTCACCCCTGCCCCCGCTTGTATGGGCTCCCGGTCCCCCAGCCCTGGGTCGGCATCTTCAGCAGTGCCCGGGACACAATGGGCCTTCTGAAGAAATCTGGTGAGCAAAGGAGGAACAAGTAAATCAATGATAAACCCCAGGGCACTGAGGGTGGTTGTTATTTTTTCCAAAGGCCCCTAAGTCACCTGGAATTGTCTCCCCAGTTGTCAGCTCCCCTTCTTACGTTTACGCAGTGAGACGTGGAGCGGGCGGGAACAGCCCAGCCAGGGGACAAATGCTCTGTCTAGCCGAGCGCTGCTGACTCGGTCCACTCCCCCATCTACCCAGAGGTTTGTTTATCTACTTGGCTTGTAACGAGAAGCCTTTGTTCTTGATCAGGAATGTTCTGCCCGTTCTGCTGGGTCCAGATATTGTGCATTCTTGTCCTGGGGCTTCAGAGGCCATGTTTCCTTTAAAGAAGAAGAAGTTAATCGGGCCTTGTCCAGCCAGAGAGACAGGGAGTGGGAACTCGCTCTCCACCGAGATCCTGGCTGGAGCCTTGTCCTCGGCGTGCGAGATGATGTTTTCTTGGCTCGGGGATGGGGTTGCCAAGTCAGGGAGCTTGCCCTTTTGTTTCTTTGGTTTGGAAGAATTGTTTGTACCCGGAGAGAAGAGGTCAGGGGTGGCTGACAAGCTTGAAGCAGAGCTTGGCGCTCTCGGAGGGTGAGGGGGCGGTGGGGCCTGAGATGTGGCCCCGCTCCGGGGCGGCTTGCTCCGCAGCCCCCACGCCTCTGCTCCTCTCAGAGCTTCCTGACCCCATCTCAGCCTGCGCTGGCCAGTATCTCTCATGCTGGTCCGGTGAGACTGCGGCGAGGAGTTCCGTGGCCGGCCACGTCTCGGGAATTCTGTGTCATACAGTTCTCTCCCGGGCACCCACAGGGCTTAGGGGCGGTTTAAAGGCCCCGAGAGGGCAGTTGTAAAGAAGCTTGAAATTCTGCCCATTTCACCTTTTCTCCCAGTAATCGAAGCACCGGGCACTTAGCGACACGGTGCAGAGCGCCGTGTGGGAGGCGCCGGAGGAAACACTGCTGGGCTATTTCTTGGTCAACGGATTTGGATTGAATGTGGGCCTTCTGGTCCAAGGGGACGGCACGTTTCTCCTAGTGAGTATTCTGACTGCTCAGGCCTTCAGCCAGAAAGAGGAGGCTTTGATGCAGGGTTAGTTAGTCCGACCTCCTCTGGGGACAGGCTGTGCCTGTGGAGTTGGGGGTGTGCCCTTTGCTCTTGGGTGAGGAGCACGCTAAGAAAACCAGTGCGGTGGGGTCTCCGGTTTCGGACTCCATTTCAAGTGTTCTGGGCATTTGCTGACAATTTAAAACTCATAATAGGAATAGGCATCGATGATGTTAGTATTGCGAGTGTTACCTACCCTTTAGGGGATGCTAAAGATATGTATACTTTATGCAAACTCTTCACATGCGCTAATTTCATACTTTTACAAAGTTACAAGGGAGGTTCTCATGCCCTCATTTTACTGGTGAGCAAACCAGAGCTCAGAGAGGTCATGTGGCTTGCTGAAGGTCACACAGCTAGTCAGTGGTGGTCTACCACTGCTGGAAACTAAGTAGGTCTTGGTTTTGCATGCTCTCTCTCTCATAACATCTACAAAGAAGCATCATCTGAGCAATAATACATTTTATAACCACAGGATTCTATTAATGGATTTTTAAGAATCATGTTTTTCCCAGGATGATGAAAGTAAAAAATTATTTCAGGGTCTGAAGAGTTACGTCGCACGAGGGAATACTGCACATTGGATTTAATTGCTTAATAACTTAAAGTCAAGCGGTTTTTTACGTGACCCACACTCTACTGGATACTAGAGAGGAGAATCATTTCAGTCGCTCTAAGTTTTCATTAACTTTGCTTCCTGAGCTGGTAATAAAGGTTAGCTCTAGGGAAGAGAGTATTAGGGCTGCCAGGGAGAGAGAAAACATTTTCCCTCTGCCTGCTCCCACCCTAGCCATCCTCCTTTGCAGATTTTTAGTCGACTTCAAAGTGCCGGTATTTCAAATTCATCTCTCAAGTTCACAGTCACTGGCCACTGCATGAACCTGAGAATGATTGCAACTGGGGGAGCCCACTAATTGAGTTGTGTCCAGTGGAGGCAGGAAAGGGTTTGAGAACCGGGCAAAATATGAGGTGTTTGACGTGGTGCCGACGCTGCTGGTGTTGGGGCCACGTTTGCTGCCAGAGATTGAACCCCAAAGCCAGGCACCGAGGCCTTGACCCCTTCCTTTACGCTATATAACTTTCTCTGACTTGTTTGTGACCCAGCAGGCTTGGCTCATGCTTAGAAGTTCTCCAATAACCCCTGGGTTATGGCTATTATCAGACAATGTAATAAAAGGTCTTTTCTCTGTCGTTTAGGTAATCCGACAGTTTAAGGATTTTTCTGCCCCCAAGGAGGACGCATTTCAAGGGAACACGGGATGTGAAAGTGGAATCCTCCCGGGCGTCCCCATGGACGGCAGGCCAGCCCATCCCCTGCCAGGAAGACCATGACTTCTGCCAATCTGGGGGTTTTGCTGTTCCCCGGCGAGGCGTCTCCCACCTCATCTCGTGCCATGGGAAAAACCTGAGGGGACGGGCAGGGTTGCTTTCGAGCGTGCAGCTTTTCCCACGGTCGAGGAGGCGCTGACAGAGCATGACAGTTGGAGATCACTTCCTCCTGCGGCCTGTCAGAGTCACCCCAGGGAACGTCCTTCCTCGTTTTCTCCTGCGTTGGTGCCTGCTCATTCTTGTGTCTGTCGCCGGTGCCTTCACACCGCCTTCTCTCACACAAGACGCCCTTCACGTCTTCCAGCACGGCGGTGTGCGTGCCCCGGATGCCTCGCCCATGGCTCGCCGGGCCAGCTGCCCAAGGCCATTACCATGAGGCACTGCATTAACTGCTGCATCCAGTTGTTCCCCGACGACACGCACAGACAGTGGTCCGGCGGCCGTGCGGGCCCCCGCCCCGGTCGCCAGGAGGGCCCCGCCTGCCAAGGAGAAGACAAGATAGTGTTCTGTGTGGACGGGAAGCAGATGAACTTGCTTGCTGTGCTCGAAGTGCGGGCTGAGGGGAGTGAGAGCTGGGGCGGGCTTTTGCGCTTCCGGAAGGGGAAGCGATGCAGCCTCGTCTTCGGACTGATAATAATGACCTTGGTGATGGCCTCCTACATCCTTTCTGGGGCCCACCAAGAGCTGCTGATCTCCTCGCCGTTCCATTACGGACCCTTCCCCAGCAACCCCGGCTGGGTGGACGGTGAGAGCCCGGCCGAGGCCAGGGAGCCTCACCACCAGACCTCTGTGAACAACGTCTCCTACGTGAAGGACTACCCGAGCGTGAAGCTAATCATCAGCAGCATCGCAGCCCGCATCGAGTTCACCACCAGACAGCTCCCAGACGCGGAGGATCTCAAGAAGCAGGAATCGCACGTGAGTAGCCTGATGCTAATCTCTGTTGAGCGATGGGTTTTTAAGCACTGGAGGCTTCCTTTTCTGTCACCATCTTGAGGAAAAGTTTCTCCAGTATAACAAGGGTAATTTGACATCCTTGTGGAGCAGGGCGCACTGGGAGAATGCTGTCTGTTTACAATGTTCACACCAAGAAGGGAGTTGGTAGCGTGAAAGGGTGCAGCTAGAAGTGCCGAAGGATGGCCCCCCCTCCTGATCCCGTGGCTGGACTTCTTGTTGGAGACGTCACTGCGGTGGTTAAAGCCGCTTTCATAGATCACCACCATCCAGCTTCTCCTCTGTCCTAATTAGTATTTGTGTCACTGATGGCCATGAAATACACAACTAGTAAAAAAGATTCTACCGTTTAGGCTGCCGTGCGAGCGTGTGTGTGCCGAAGATAAACCATGGTAGAACAAATTTCGATCAATCTTTTACCTTCTTTCCAAAGTTTACTTTTATTTCGGGATGAGAAAAACTCACGGTCATTGGCTGTTGACCCAGTCTCGCGTGCCGTTAGCGTTTCGTCGCTGACGGGCGATACCTCAGGTTTGAACGCGGCGCTGAGCGTCGGAGCAGGACTGTGCGGCGGTCAGGACGTGTCAGGGCTGACTTCTGCCCTCCGGTGTCTCCCCGTCTCTCCTCTCCCGCTGCAGATGTTCTCGGTCATCCCGAGCAAGTTCCTCCCGACCAGCAAGAGCCCGTGCTGGTACGAGGAGTTCGCGGGCCGGAACACCACCGACCCCTACCTGACCAACTCCTACGCCCTCTACTCCAAGCGCTTCCGCTCCACCTTCGACGGGCTGCGCAAGGCCTTCTGGCGCCACCTGTCCCACGCCGCCGGCAGGCACTACCGCCTGCGCTGCCTGCCCGGCTTCTACATCATCGGGCAGCCCAAGTGTGGCACCACCGACCTGTACGACCGCCTCCGGCTGCACCCCGAGGTGAAGTTCTCCGCCATCAAGGAGCCACACTGGTGGACGAGGAAGCGCTTTGGTGCGTGACAGCGGGGTCCCGCCGCCAGGGGAGGGGGTCCCTCCTCCACGGGTAGCCCCGGCTTCTGCCTCCATCCCTCCCTCCTGCCTTCTGCTTGCTGAGGCCACTGGGGTCAGGTGGGAGCCAGAGAGAGCCTGCCCTGGGCCCGGCGCTGTGCTGGGGCCCGGCCCAGGCAGGTGAGGAAACCCGGAGACACAGAGGTCAGATCACTCCTTTGCCTGTGGTCCCAGGCAAACACCCAGCGGGCTGGAGCCCAGCTCCCCTCCACCCAGGGAGCATGGATGAGCGCCAGCTGTGTGCGGGGCAGGGGGGAGGGTGCAGAGTTGGCAGCACATCCTATCCTGAAGAGCCTGAGAGCCAGGTGCCTGGTGGACGTGGGTCTGGGACTGTCCGCTCCTGGCTCCGAGCCTGTGCCTCGGGCCCCTGCCCTGGGAGGAGACGGGGGAAGGAAAGGCAGGCGTGTGGACCAGGTTCTGCTCCCCGATGGCTTGGCCAAGGGCCCGTCAGTGTGCCGGGAGCTGCTTTGTGCTTTGTCCTCTCACACCTGCCCCACCTGTCTCGGGGCTGGGATGAAGACCACGTGGACATGACTCTCGGTGACTGCTCTCAGCACCCCTCTTTCCCATGGGGCTGGCCACGGACCCATGAACACAGCACGGTTTCTGTTCCACCCAGCCGAGCCCCGCCACGGCCCTCGGGTCACTGTTTCCTCTCCTTGACCTTTGTCCTCTGCCAGGAGACAGCTGGTCACTGAGGTTCAGGGAAGACAAATGCCAAAGCCTGCACAGGCCAGAGGGCGTTTTCCTGGTGAAGGACCAGGCTGAGGAGAAGGGAGTCTTAAAGTTTCCCTTAACGGAGCCCAGGTTTAGACCCACGATTCATGTATTTTCTGACAAACGATTGCCTTACCCCTTTTGCTGTTCCTGGGAGGGGACAAGAGTATAAACATGATTTTCGGTGTTTGGCAGTGGCAGCCGAGGGAGCTGGAGTGTCACGTCCATGCTCTCCGTCCCAGTCCCCCTTCCCTAATGAACACGGGGTTCCCCCCGGCAGGGAAGAGGGAAGCCCAGGCTGTGCCTCTGGAATCCGCATCCAGTGTAACCTTGAACCTCTTGTTGTGTCCATGGGCATCTTCTTATACTTCCCATCAACCTTGGTAGCTGTGCTTTAGGACGGCGTGTGGTTATGTGGTTGATAAACCTGCGAGTGAAATGTACCCACTTTTAAGGCAGGGGACAAGGGGAAGCTGCACACGGCCGATGCCAGAATAACTCGAGTTCAACCCAAGCTCCGTCCAGGGGCCACCAATGCTCCTTCTGGTTTGGACAGACGGGCTACTCGATCTCATAGGCCAGGAGAGTAATGTTCAACCCTTTTCATCTCATGATACATGTGAGCTAATTGCTAAAATTCTGCAGTCCAGCAAAAAAATAGATATATTTTGATGACCTGTTTTATTAAAAACAGGTATAATTTCGATTCGTTCACACGGGACGGCTACTGTTGTGTTGGCTGTTGCCATTTTTTAACGTGAGCCCTGGAGGGAAGCGAGGCCCGTGCCCCTCACTGAGCGGCACACAGGCCGAAAACCGTGGGGCCAGGAGACAGAGCCTCAGGTGTGAGTGTCCTTTCCCGGCTGACTCGCAGCGTGCGTCCCGGAGACCACTGCTGGCCAGACACTGCGAGGTCTCACCCTGTGCGTGTGTTAACCGGCCCCCAATTCTCTGGCCCTCCAAGTAGACGCATTTCTCGTTCTTGAGCAGCTGTGACACCCTTTTAGTTGCCACTGTTCAGCTTAACCGTGGTGCATGTCACCCCTGAGGCTAATGGGCTAAAAGAGGGCAGCCCATCTACCTGCTGTCCCTTCTGCGGATGACTGGGAGGGGCCTTGGCTGCTGTAGCTGGCCCTAGGTCCCTCCCGGTCCCTCCCTGGGAGGCCACCAGCCCAGCAGTGGCGGCTTTGTCCCCAGTGACTCCCCCTTCTCGGTTATTGTAGGGATCGTTCGCCTGCGAGACGGGCTGCGGGACCGCTACCCTGTGGAGGATTACCTGGACCTCTTCGACCTGGCTGCGCACCAGATCCACCAAGGGCTGCAGGCCGGCTCCGCCCATGAGCATGGCACGAGGAGTAGAATCATGATCGGTATGGCCTCCTCTGCAGAGCTCCCGAGGGGTGCCCCTCCCGCCCTGGCCGGGGCTCAGGCCCAGCTTTGCTCCACCTGCGGGACGTGTGCATGACACCTGCCGAGCATGCCCGCCCCACCTGGCCATCACGCGTACCCTTCACTTGCACGGTTCTGTGAAGCAGAAATGTTAGTAGACTTTCTAGTTCCACGGAGACTCAAGTACACCTGAAATGGCTTTTTTTTTAAAGTCGCCATTTGTTTGTTTTTCTTTTCATTAAGCACAGGTGCGTCTTTAAATGATAAGCCAATCTCAGTTTGGCTGGGGATCCTAAGTCAATGAACCCGTGAGTGTGGCTGTGTGAGCCCTGGCTGCTGGAAGCTGGTGAAAGCACAGGCGGCCTCTCCTGAGAGACTCGCCGCCCTCACTCACCCTGGCTGACTGATTGCCGTGAGGAGAGTGCAGCCCTGGTCACCCTAATGCCTTTCAGTGTCTGAAACGAGGGGTTTGATGAGTGACTATTCCTTTAATTTGCAAGAATGTTTTATTAAAAGAGCATCTGCCTGCCCTTTGTCTTGGGCTCAGCTCAGGAGAAGACATCTGTCCCCTGTGTCTCCTGAACGAGACAAATCTAATTGCCTATTTTGCTTAAATTGGCAGGCAACCACGTTTTAAAACTTTCCTAAAGCTAGTGCATTTTGATTCTCCAAATTCAGGGAATCCATTAGCAACCAGGAGGAATTGTATCAACCGTTTGAAAGATAGCTCTTTACTCACAACTTTCTCATCCAAGGTGCCTGAGCTCTGAATTTATTTTTTGTTTAAATTTTAGCTCCAAACCAAGTCCTGGGAGCATTTGAGATTGCTCCCCTCACCACTCTCCCCCTGCAAGTGTACACTGGCTACTAGTTATATTTTTGCAAACTTGGGGTCCATATACTCCAAACCCCTAATCTAATTAATATTTGACAGTGACCCCACACGCCTCTGGGAAAATCTCATTTTCTTATGAAAGAGCTAGAAATACGCATCCTAGGACCAGGGAAGGGAGACTAAGATAATGGCTGAAAAAGGCAAGGCTCGGTTTAGTTTCCTAATTTCATTCATGTCTAGACTTAAAGAGGAAGGACAAAGAACAGATGTGCTGCTCTGATGTTTACCCAGAGCCGAGTGCGGCGAGGTTTATGGCCGTGGAGAGACCGAGGCGGAGCCGGCGTCCGGCCCTGCCTGTGCCGCCAACCTGCTCTGTGCCGTGGGCCAAGCCCCTTGTCGTGGTCCTGACCTCAGTCTGCATGGCTGTCAAATGGGCTTGTGGGGCCACATCCGTTCTGGGCTCCTCCCAGTCCTGAGCGTGAATCACCTCTGCTCCCGCATCCTCCGCGTAGATCCTTGGCAGGACCATAGGATCTTCCTTCATCTCAGCCCACGGGGTCGGACAGACGGGGCCTTTCCTCAGTGGTCTGGGCTAGTGGCCGGACTCACGAAGGGCTCCCGCGGCCGGGTTCTCTGGATTCGGGGCTCCAGACACGTGGAGAGGTGCCTGCCTCTGCTCTCCTGGACCCTGCCCTGGAGAGGACGGGATTATCTGTCTGGTTTCCCTGATTCATCCCAATGCCTAGTACAGGGCCAGGCATGTATTAGACACCAAATGAATGCTCTCTGGATGGATGAATGGATGGATGGATGAAGGATGGATGGGTGGATGGATGACCAGGTGGATAGACAAAAGCTTCTCTGGTTGTAGAACCAGTTTATTTATGACATATGACAGAGTTTGTGCCAATTTAGTTTTAGATACTTGCCTTGTCCTAATGGTCCCTTATTCACTGTGAGTAGAATTTTCACGTTGGAAATTCTACTTGTGTTTCTGTATTCTTCAGCATTTCTCATAAAAAAAAAGAAAAAGAAAATGAAAGAATAGAAACCCTCCCCTAAGGTGGGTGCACCTCCAAGGAGCCAGAGGGCCCTGCTCAGCCCTGATGCCGCTGTGCTGCACTCACTGCTGGTCAGCGAGACCGAGGCCGCGGGCACAGGCTTTTCCTGCACCAGTGACCTTGAGATGTGTCGTAGACGCATGGGTGCAAAATGGAAACGCAGCACCTGATTGATTGATTTTCCTTTCTTTTCAAAACTCTAAAGATTGTCCTAAAAAACAAACAAACCAGGGAATCGGTTCAGGGTTCCAAGGGAGAGATGCTGAAATGTCTGTGCCGGCCTCGCCCCGTCCTAGAATCTTTGATATTGTCAAATACTCCATTCATGCAGAGTGTGGTAAACAGGACTGGGCACCACCTTCTGCTCCCGTGGGCCGGACTGGGTTGGTGTGGCTGTGGTGGGTGCGGATACGCTGGGCACAGGGCCTGAGACTGAGGTCCTGGGAGGAGCCCCCCGCCCCCGAGCCTCCCCCTTGTTTGTTTCTGGGCGCTCACCTGTGAGACTTCAAGGCCACACTGACCCGACTGCACCCCGTTTCCTGATGAGCATCGGCCTCCCCAGCCACCTCTTCACCCCTGATGCTTTTGGAAGAAAACCATCTAGCACATTCTCAGTGGGCCCTTAAAATGCCGCAGAGCTGTGCACCATGAGCAAAGTTAAATATTGTGAAATTGGGGGGCCATGTGCTAGTGGAGTGTTGTGTGCACCATGTCCCAGAGAGGGGAGCTGGAGGAGGTGTGCCCAGCATTGCCAGGGCCCCCTTGATTTCCAGACAGAGGCCCTTGTGGAGAGGGGCAGTGTGTGTGGGGGGTGGTGTCTCAGCCTCTGCTTCCCAGAGACCAGGCTGCCGGCATGGCGGACCAGCTCGCGCCCTCGAGGCTGTGTGAGGGGAAGGCCTCAGAGCCAAGGCTGCCCCCAGCGCAGGCTGCTGTGTGGGAGCCCAGCACTCGGCACTGCTCATTCCCAGTGTCCTCTGCTTCCAGGGGAGGCCAGCGCCTCCACCATGTGGGACAACAATGCCTGGACCTTCTTCTACGACAACAGCACGGACGGCGAGCCCCCCTTCCTGACGCAGGACTTCATCCACGCCTTCCAGCCGGACGCAAAGCTGATCGTCATGCTCAGGGACCCCGTGGAGAGGTGAGCCGTTTAGATATGTATACATACTTTTTGTTTATTTGTGGGGGGGTGGGAAGAGGAAGAAGAGGCAGTTTTCAAAGAATAGTCTCCCTTCTTAACACAAAGAAGATTGTGCCTCTCTCTCTCTCTCTCTCTTTTTAAGTAAACAAGCTTAACTTGCAATGTTAGTGCTATTTCTTATGTAAATATTATTCTTGGGGCAATCTTTGCTGTGTCTAAACAAATTGTGGATTGCTTTCTTGGCCATTCTGACCCTGGTGCCTGGTCTTTAGCCTCTGGCCCATCTGGCTGGGGAGACGTGGGGCACTGTCAGGAAGTGAGAAACGCCCCTGGAATCTGCGGGGTTTAACTCCTTGTCTCCCGGCTCTATGGGTGCCTCTGTCCTGCGGGCTCCGAGTGGGTGGGCAGCAGCTTTCCTGGAGAGACCAGCAGGAAGAAAAATGACGGACAGAGCTGTGGCATCATGAGGAATGGGGGTGGCTCAAGGTGGATGAGGCAAAGCAGGCGTGATATTGAACAGCGTGGGGGTGGCCCGGCCAGCGCTGGGGGAGCTTAAATAATGGGTGATGCCTGCGGGATGACAGACTGGCAGGGCTGCCAGGACCTTCGAGTCGTGTAGTCCGATGTTGCCTGACCGATTCCACTGAAGAGGGCTCTGCGTCCCCACCCATGATGGCCGGTCCAGCTTGGGACGGCTCTGTGGGAGTGTTCTTCCCATTTTGGGGCTGAGTCTGTCTTTGGAGGGTCCGTGTGGGACCCGTTTCTTCCCCACCGAGCTCCGCAGACTGTATCTAGTCGTTCTGAAACAGGACACCTGCCAGATACTGACGGCAGTGGCCTTGCCCTCTGTGCCTTTATTTTCCTGGTGACCCCTTGTCAGAGGTTGAATTGTGCCCTCCAAAAAGACATGTTGAATTTCTAGTCCCCCACCCCTGGATGTGTGAATGTGGCCTTGTCTGGAAGTCAGGTCTTTGCAGATGGACTTGGTTGAGATGAGGTCCTACTGGATTAGCGTGGGCCCCTAATCCAGTGACTGGTGCCCTTAAGAAGAAGAGGGAACACAGATGCACATAGGAAACAAGGCAGTGTGACGAAGGTGTCGGGTTGCAGTGATGCAGCTACAAGCCAAGGAATGCGGAGGGAGGGACGCCAACAGGCACCAGGAGCTGGGGGAGGGGCACGGCACGGACTAGCAGACTGTGGCTGGGCGTGCACAGAGGAGCCACACCTGATTTCAGACTCCTGGCCTTTGGAACAGAGAGAAAAAGCTCCTGTGGCTGTAGCCATCAGTTCATGGTGACTTGTTGCAGCAGTGGGCCTCAGACACAAACACAGCCCTGATCCCTTTCAAGGGGACACATGTTCCTGGTCCCAAGTCCTTGCTTATGGCGACAGAAGACCTGCTGGTTGTGGGAGTTTTAGAAAATGCTCTGGAAAACTGCCTTTAAAAACACCCGTGCCCCCCACCAGGAATGCCGTTGTTTCTGCACGCTGGACTTTCGTCCAGACCGATGTGTGCAGTGTGTGTGGGCGCAGTCTCACCTCTTGTCCCTTACACTTCACATTGTTGCCCCCAAGCGGCGTGCCTTAAAGTCACGTCCTAGACACCCCTCCACGAAGCTGCTCCTCCTGCCAAGCACTCAGAATGGCGATGCTGCTGTCGGGGTGGCTGGTCAGAGGGGAACTGGACAGTTCCCCTCCATCTCTGCTGCATGGTCCCCTTGGTGCCAAGTCACCTGGCATGTCCACCTGCCGCAGACGGCTTCCCTCTGCCCAGGTGTGTGCCTGTCCTCCGGCCTCAGGGACTCATCCTCTCTGGCTCCAAGGCAGCCCTGACCCCGGAGCAGCTCCCACATCTACCAGCTGGTTCCCACGCTTCGAGGCTGGAGCTTGGCCCAGTGTTCCTGGCGTGGGCCGGCCCCCCTTGGTTGGGAACCGTTGACACAAACCAGTGGGGCCCTCGGGTATGCATGAGATGAAACCATCAGCCTGGACAGGAGAGGCCTGATGACCTGCTGACCCCTCGCCGCCCACAGAGGTGTTCTCACAGCTGCTCCACCCCTCCCCTAGGCCACCCCCAGCTGCAGTTCACGAGGTCGAATGTTCTCCTGGGAGAGTGCTTTCTGCTCACTGGATGTCTTCCTGTCATATGTTTGCCTAGTTCCTCATTCTGAGGAAGGTCACCCAGTGCTTCAACCTTAGGGGGTCAGGTGAAAACCGCAGCCTGTTGTCACTCCCTGGGCACAGGGAGGGGGCACCAGCCTGTGTCTGGGCTGGGTTCGGTGGGCACAGCCCCGTTCTGGGCCCTGGGGGAGCAGGAGCTCAGGGCCGGCCGGAGAGACAGGCGTGGCTGTGGCTCTGGCGGTCTGCGGGTTTGGCAAGTGCAGAGGGAGAATGAGCTCCTGGTGGAAGGGAGGTCAAAAGGCCACTCAGGAAGAGCCGAGGCCAGGCTGGGTTTTGAAGGATGAGTAAGAGTTTGCCAGTTAAAGGAGGAAGGCAGTCGAGGGGAAGAAGCATCCTAAGCAGGGAGAATGGAGAAGACAAAGGTAGCACCCCCGGCTTTGTCCTGGAACGTGGAGCTAGCTTTCCAGAGTGTCCCTGTCTTCCTGCAGTTCTGATTCTGCCTCTGGGCACCTGAGCACCGGATGGGCGGCCTTGGCACAGGGAGGGGCGTCCCGTGGCCCAGGGTCAGATAGCTGAGTCAGAGCAGTACCTGCCCAGCCCGAGGTCCACCCCCAGCCCCTCGTCTCCCCGCTCAAGGAGGCTCGCGGCCCACAAGGTGGCCATTCCCAGGAGTCATCCTGTTGTCCTCTCCTTTTTCTTTTAAAGCACAAATACTCTATTTGTACTGGGAACTGAAAGTTAAGGCTTCTTGCCTTTCTGGTCCTAGGCTTCATAGAAATGTGTCGTCAGTCAAAGTGTTTACTGAGCCCTGATCACAGGGCGGGCACCGAGCATGGGCTGAGCGTGCAGTCGCTGGCCAGAGCGAAGGCACCCTGGTGCCTGCCCTCCAGTAGCCGGCGGGCGATCAGAGTGCGAGGCATCCACCCTGTCGTGCTGGGTGTCCTGGCACTGCGGGGAAGGGAGGGCGAGTGAAGGCAGCCAGGGTCAGGGAGCCAGCTGTGTTTGTCACCTGTAGCTGTAGAATAAGTCACCCAGAAACATGGCAACTCAGAACTGTTTGCAAGGGTCAGAACCTGGCCCTGCTCTCTCGAGGCCTCAGCGTCAGCATCTGGCCTCTCCTGTGGCTGCCATCAGGGTGCCACCAGGGTGTGGTCTCATCTGAGAGCTGCATGGGGAAAGGATCAGCTTTCCACTCATGCAGTTGTTGGAGGAATTCAGCTCTTCAAAGGCTGTTTGAAGCGGGAGGCCTCCGTTCTTCGCTGACTCCTCACCGCTTTGTCCCTGGGCCTCGCCAACACGTCTGTCTGCTTCCCCAAAGCCAGCCAGGGACAAAGTTCAAAGTCTCCATCCTCCGTGCTCTGATCACTGGAGGGACAGCCCATCCCCTTTGCCACATTCTGTTGGTTAGAAGCAAATGACAAGGCTCAGGCCACTCTCAAGAGGAGAGTACAGGCTGTGGATTCTAGGAAGCGGGCATCCTGGGGACTTTCCTGGAAGTTCCCTGCCACTCTGGCTCTGTCTGTCCCACACCCTGGTCCTCTAGGAACTGGGACCTTGAAGCCAGGGAAATGCTAATGGCCAGGGTGGTACCAGGTGTCGCGATGGCAGGCCTCCGGGTGCACGGCGGCGTGCGCGTCCATGAGCACGTCTGATGTGGGTTCCTGACGGCAGCAGCTGTCCCGTTGCTCCTTAAACATTTGTAAGGATGTGTAACAACAGGAATTTCTTCTTTTCAGAAACCCGTGACTCATGGCCTACCCGAAGTCGCTGGCTCGTTTCCCGTCCCAGCCAGCAAGGATGATAAATATAGGGTGTTCGGGTCGCTGTTGAAGAAACACACACTGAAGCCCAAGTTCCCATAGTCTAATTGGGTCCCGGGCCATTAGCCACATCAGTCAGGCACTTCTACGACAGGGAGAGTCCCTGGGTTGCTTAACTGCAGGCAGGATTGGGCCAAATCGTGTATTTCCTTTTACAGAGTGGCTTGGGGAGAAGGAGGGGGTGCTTTCATTTCTTGAGTTAGATTCACATTTACCCTTTATTTCGATCATTGGTCAAAGGTAGAGGGTTTGCAAATGTTGGCATTGTTTGCGCAATTAAATCAGCCACTTCGAAGCTCCCAGAGAAAGATGTCAGCGGTAAGTCCCCTTCTTTTTCCGGAGGAGAGGAGAGGACCCGTGCGGAAGACGGAACTCGGGGCTCACCCAGCATTCTTGTACGTTTCTCTGTGTGAGAAATAACAATGATTTAAAGCACAAGTGATGCATTCCTGGGACATTGCCCAGTTTATTTAAAAGAAGCCCCTAATTACAAGTAGAATTTTTCATTTAATTCGATTCTTAAGTGGAGAAGACAGCTTTTCAAGGCTTCTCCCATCAGCCTCCTGCCTCTTCGTTTCTGAGACAGTGGATAGTGTGTGGCCCCCCAGGTCAGCGGCTCTGAGAGTCCGCACCACATGTGAGACGTGGCTGGGAGGTGCCAACTCCTGTGACATAGTTCGCTGAAGGGACTTTGGGAGAGTTGTCACGTGCCATCTGCTAGGGGTTTTACCGTCTGTATTTTGGTTTTAATTCTACGTGTAGTCAGAATTCAATGGGCAGAAGCAGCTGCCACAGGAGCCTTTGTTTTTCACGTTTTATGGTTATGGTTGTGGCTACGGTTAGGGTTAGGGTGATGGTGATGAGTCAGAAGGGAAGGAAAACTCAGCTCAGGTAGGAGCAAGAACTAGATTTTGACCCAAATGCCTCGAGCCTTGGAACCTGGGGCGTTCTGTTCTTCATCTGCTTCTATAAACTGATTTTTGACAGCCCCTGGGTTGGTGAAATAATCAGTTTATGATGGTGGACGAGGAGCGAAAGGAATGAGGCCCTTAAGGACAGGTCTTCTGCAACTGGACATGCGCATGAGCGTGAGAAGCAGGGGCCCCAGGCTCGTGGCTTTCGCTCCATCCGCAGGGTGGGTGGTGGGGTGTGGGGGTGAGTGGGTTGTGGACCAGGGTCATGGCAGTAGAGATATCGCTTGGGCAGAACAGACAGTCTGCGTGCGAACCTCAGATCTGCCACTGGCTGTCTGTGTGACCCCAGGCAAACCACTTACCCTCTCTGTGGCACATTTCCTCATTGCTGAGTGGGGGAAATAGTCCAACCACCAGGGTTGTGAGAATTAAATGACAAGACAAATGGAAAATATTATCTAATTATCAGCATTATTATTAGGTCTTCGTAGTTGTAAATAGTCATAACGATAAGCAAGCTGAACTTTCCTGGACGTGCTAGATGCAGTCTATACACTGGAGAGCAGAGTCCTCCTGTCTGCCCTCCCGGAGCCTGTCTGGCTGGGGTGGGGACAGCCCTCAGCGAGGTGACCCAGCACGACTGGGCACCTGTTGCAGCCTGGCTCTGTGCTGCACCCTTCCCAGGCTTGGCCTCCTCTGAGCTTCGCAAGCAGGCCAGAGGGCTGAGGGGATGTGCTCTCAGGCCAGGCGTGTGGGCTCAGGGGCATTAAGGAAACGAAACACAATCCCCTGGTTAG
Source organism: Tonatia bakeri (assembly GCA_004024845.1). Taxonomy (NCBI): domain Eukaryota; kingdom Metazoa; phylum Chordata; class Mammalia; order Chiroptera; family Phyllostomidae; genus Tonatia; species Tonatia bakeri. The sequence continues at coordinate 60,644 of PVIA01005694.1, forward strand.
TAAGTGGCCAGGCTGGGACTTGATCCCATGTCAGTCTGGCTGAGGAGCGAAGGTTGTCACCCCTATCATAGGTTGGGTCCCTGGATGCAGACTCTGAGACAGTGACCTGTGTGTAGAAGGGTCATCGGGGTCCATGTGGGACCACCCTGTGGGCTCTGGAGCTGGGATGGCCCTTCAGAGTTGTCCCCAGTGAGACATCTGCCACCCACTAGCCCTCGGCTGTGGTCTGCCCTGGGAGCCTTGACCGGGAGTGTGGCCGGTCTTCTCAGGGGAGAAATTTCTGGGAGGGACTGGGCTCTGAGCCATCACCAGGATGACTCCCCATGTTTGCAAAGGTCTGTGAGTGGTCAGGACCTAGTCTGCGCAGGCGCCTAAGCCTGGACTCGGCTCATTCTCCTATCTCCCCATCAGAGAGAGCAAGAAGGCAACCCTGGGAAATGCCCAGCAGGAATTGCAGGGGCTGAGTGGGATGGAAGCTCGTGGATTCCCGCTCACCTCTTGAGACTCTCTCTGGCTACTCAGCCAGTGCTGAAACCCTTCTGCAAACAGCCCAGCATCTCCAGGTTGAGGCGGGCAGGGTTTTCCCTGATTTGCAGGAGGATCAGGAAGCTGGCTGTCCCCTGCACGGGTGGATGCATTACTAAGAGAAACGATCTCAAAGGGGAATTAGAGAACTCCCCTGTGGGCAGCAGCTGGAGCGGGGAGAAAGGCTGTTGGAGCATAAAGGTTGTGACAACAGCTACAAATCCGTTTCCGCTCCCCTAACCCAGTCTAGCACTCACTGTCGCCTTTTCTCTCCAAGCCTTTGGAGGATTTGGAATTATAAACTGTCATCTTGAGGAAGACTGTGGCAGAGAGTCTCTGAGCTGCCTCTTTATTTTCTGGTACGTTCGGGCATCTTGCTTCCTGGACGCTGCCTGCCTGGGTGTCTCTGATATGCCTTTATGTGGGCCCTGCAGGTGCCACGAGGTCACTTGCATGGGCTGAACTGTGAGCCGCCTACAGGCCAGGGGGTGGCCTCAGACCTCGTAGCCGGGGAGAGGTGGCCATGGCCAGGCCAGCTTGGCCTGTGACGCCTTCTCTGGAGGCTGTTCAGCATGGCCTCTTGTTACTGGTGAGAGAAGAGCCGGCATGCCGAGGATTGCTGTGCTGAGCCCTTTGTTTCTTGGGGAGTGTTCACAAAGTCATTGGCAGCCCCAGGTATCCTTCAGGATGGTTGGCGATGGGCGCTTCTGCGCGGCGAGGGCCGCTGGGAGACGCGCCCGTTGTTTCTCCGTCTGCAGACATTCAGAGGTGAGGTCATGCTGACGGTCCGGGTCGGGCGGCACATGGCATCCACTCTGGGCCACCAGGAGCAGTTCATGGAATGGGGGGTTGTCACATCCAGGCCAGCTCTGGGGGGACCCTGGGACCCTGGGACCCTGGTATGGCTGTGCTGCTGCCTCAGCCAGGGGTGGTGGCCTTGTTTCCCCACCAGACACCTGCACCAGGGTCCCTGGATCATGTGGAAGTGCTCTGTGAGCCGCACTGGGCTCGTGGATGAAAGGAACGTTTGGTGTTGCCCCTGAGAGGTTCTGCCTTTCATGCCACAGGTGCCTCCCAAGGGCCCCGGATTGGATGGTGCGGAAGAAACAAATATACTCCAGGGGAAGAGGGGACCACCCCCAAAGGACCCCGTGAACTGGAAGCTTGGCATCCATTGGAACATTTTTTAAAGATATTTATTTATTTTTAGAGAAAAGGAAGGGAGGGAGAAAGAGACGGAGAGAAACATTAATGTGTGGTTGCATCTCACACATCCCCCACTGGGGACCTGGCCAGTCCCACTGCATCGTCCCTGACCATGAGGTGTTCACAGTTAGTCCGTGGGCGAAGAGAGTCTCCTTCCTTCTTCATTACATGGACTTTTTTCCTTGTAGGAAGTGCATATATCTGACCATGATTGATGGCCCCGTATCAGAACTTGGGAAGTTATTGATCAGTGATTTGAATCTGGATGCCGGCAAATGAAGAAAAATGAGGGGCTGCTCTGGCTTCCATCTCTGTAATCACAGGTGTTATGACCCTCCAGGTGGCCACAGAACCGTGCAGTGTCATTGAGGGGGTGTTAATTGGAAGACATGATATGCCTGCCTCTCGGGGGCTCCAGGTTGAGGAAACGTCACTGTTCACTTGTGTGTCATTGAGAAGCTGGCTGGCAGCCCTGGAGGGGTGCAGAGAAGTGGGGGCTGGTGTGGCCTGGGGTGAGCCAGCTAAGGAGTGGTCAGCTGCACCCCGCTGTCCAGAACTTCAGCACCTCCCCCCACTCGATGTTCCCTCCAAGCATGGGTCTCTGAGATGCTCCATTTGAGGAGCAGTAACTGGAAAAGATGGTCCAATTCAAGGCTGCTGAGGGCCTGCACTTGTCTGACTTGAACTTGACCTGGCAGCCTGTGTTTCATGCTCCTTGTGGGCTTGGGGATCTGCTTGAATTCCGACATCAGCCACTCTGAGAACAGATATGTTAAAACCAATAGCTTCTTTTTGGGGTGATGAAAATGCTAGGAAACTAGACAATGGCAGTGGTCGTGCTACTGAATTGCTTCCATTAGAAGGCTGAGTTTTATGGTATATGTATTATATCTTAACTCAAAAATGTTACAAAGAAACATATTACAAAAGGAGGAGAAACCGTCCCAGGGAGAGGTCTTTCCAAACAGGCGACCTCCGAGCCGGAGCTGCAGAGTCCCTGCCGGTGGATGCAAAGAGCCTCCCTGAGAGTCCTGGAATCACAGCGGACACCTGGACCCCCGACCGGCCGCTCTAATGTCCCGGATGCTCAGCGCGGTGTTCCACTGATGCACTTGCTTCTCCTGGCCACAGCAGTGATGTCCCTCGTGTTTATCCTGCGTGCTTGTTTGTGGCTCTGTTACTACATGTTGTAATTGCATTGTCTCCTGTAACTTATTAGGTAGTTCTGTAATGGGATTGACTTTTGCTTCTAAACCACTCTGCACCTAAAACAGTGGAAACGTTAAAACAAACAAAACCCAAAACGTAGTGGCTCAGGTGGCTAACACCCCCTCTGGCTAACCGTGGATTTGGCTCTTCCCTAGACTGTGAAGCTGGGGCCACGTCCTCTTGGACCAGTGGGCTTTGGGCCTGGGTGCGCTCAGGTCCCAACCCCGAGACTCTCAGGCCATAATCCCTTTAAATGTCAGTCTTCTCATAAGCCAGGCTGATGGTCAGCGTGCGGCTCGGGGGGTATTGTGAACGAGGATGGAGGGCCTGGAGAGGGACAGACCCCCTGTAACCATGGGGCCACATCAGGGGTGGACGCTGTGAGGATTCGGGGCGCTGGGCCTGTATAGCACTCACAGGAGCCTAGCCTGGAGCAGGGGCCCATGGAGCCACGCTGCCCCTGTTTTTGTGGTGGTCTGTATGCATGCCTCTACTCACACAGCCTCAGAGCCACGCCTCTTCGTGCTGTTGAACAAACTCAGCCGTGGCCTTGGGGTGACTTTCCACATTTTACATGTGGTGCCTTCAAACTCTGCTGATGGCTACCCTTTTGTCCCTGTGGGGAGAGATGTGGTCCCTTCCAGAAGCACCAGGCTGAGGAGCTCCCCCAACACACACGCCCACTCCCACCCTCCAGGAGTGCTGGGCGCCAGGACCCCACTGCACCCAGCAGAGGAGCTTAGGAGCATGGCTGAACACACCGGCTTGGGACCCCACCCCCCAAAGAGCCTTCTAAAATAACTGCAGCACAGAAGGCCCGGAATGCATTTGGACTTATATTTGGAATTGCTGTTGGAAACAGTCTAGGCCAAATGTAACACCCATCTGTTTGGGATGGTTTCCATGTAAGAAAATGAGGTGGTTCTGCAGGAGCCTGGGCAGCCCGCAGACTCGGGGATGGCTGGGCATCAGGGTCTGAGGGCCCTCATTCTGCCTGGGGCCTCATCCCCTCCAGTCCTGGGGGCTCCTGCTTCTGGGGCTGCTCACTTCATGCTGGACTGCCCCAGCTGAGGCCATTTCCCTTGAATCGAACCAGCCTTTCTTCCTGAACCTTCCATTGACTGGGCCGTCCTTCAGGGGTATGGGGCCGATCTCCTAGCTCTGGAGAGGCTCCCTTCCTACCAAGCCTTGTTTGCCAGCTGGAGCAGCCTTTCCCCCTCACTGTGGCTCCTGGCACCTACCTGCCAGGATGCAGCAGAAGGACACCCTCCCACATTCTCTGTGCTTTGCCTCTATTAATGTGTCCCGAGCTTACATCAGTGTGCCTGCAGTCCTGTGACGATTATGATGAGTCTGTGTCAACTAACCCTTTGTGTGCTTTCCCTGTGGCCTCTTTCCCCTGCTGCATCACTGCATCGTTGATTTTAAAGACAAAACACTGGCACCTGTGTTTACGTCTGCACGTCTGAACTTTAATGAGCTGCCTGCTCCAGTTGTTTGAGGTTCATTTGGATACTTATCCTTGATACATTTGCTGTCCTCAGTATTTTTAGAATAGTTTTAACCCATCAACGGCTTTCACTGGTCCCAGGCCATTACCAACTCCTTCCCCCCAGAGAGGGTAGTTGTGGGGAAATCCTGGCACTGTTAATGGCAGATGGTCTTGTGAAGCATTAACCTAATTCTACCAGGGGACCCCAACATGCCCCCTGGAAACAAGAGGGTGTGTTTTGCTTCTGCCTTCCTTCCTGTGTTCCTGTGGCCATTGTCCCCTGCACAGTCAGAACTCTTGCCAGGGCTCAGGGTGGGAGGGAGGTGCCAACTAGAACAGCTCTGCAGTCTTCCTAGGGATTTGGTTTTCGAATCTCTGTGGCTTTCCCAGGTTCTGTTGTACCAATGACCATGAACTTGGTGGCGGCTCAAGACAACAAAATTCATTCTTCCATAGTTCCCAAGTCCCACACCAAGGTGTCAGCAAGGTTGGAGGCTGTGAGGGAGTGTTCCATGCATCTCCCCGGCTTCCAGGGGCTTCCCATCTCAGGAGGACACCAGTCACTGGGTTTAGGGCCCACCCTACATCCAGGATGTTCTCATCTGAAGACCTACAATATAATGACATCTGCAAAGACCCCATTTCCAAGTAAGATCCCATCCCCAGGATTTCATCCCCAGATCCTCCTGCCTGGGAGAGGACTTGGACATATCTTTTGGGGACTCCACAGAATCCACATGGGAGGTGGCCGTTACCGCAGTGAATGAAGCCCCTGTTTAGATGTTTGCTGATAAAGTGGGGTGTGAAGGACTTGTCCTTATAGCCACGCATCGCAGCACGAGGCGGCTGTAGGGAGTCCCAAAGCCCACCGCCAGCTCTGTGGGCAGATCCAGGGTCCCTGGGGCAACTGAGGTGTCAGGGACAGTGTGCCTCATTCTGGCCTGGTTCTGAGAGGCCCTGAACCTGACTCACAGCAGGTGGGGTCCTGAGTTCACTCACGGCCACCCAAACAGATGCACAGGAGTAGTCTGAGCTGAGTGGGGCCAGGCTTGCCCAGTTGAAATGCTGAGCACGTCCCAGCTTTTCCCCTGAAGTCCTTCCTGGTCTCTAAAGAGTTGTGTGGGATCAGCAGATTCTTCACAAAGTTACTTTATTTAAAGTGGAAGCAGCTCTAGGGGTTCTTGTTTTATTTATGAGCCAAATGTCTACACAAAATGCTATTGCCACAAAATAAACTCTCAGTATGGGAAGCTTGAGTGTTGAGGTGGTAATTTATATGATGGAACTCCCGTTTCCCCAAAGAGTGCGGATCGTTTTGTGGGAGGCTCTGGTAAGAATTCTGGACTTGGATTTCCTATGAAAAACAGATTTTGAGTCCTGTCTGCGGTGGCTCGGTTGGTGGAGTGTCGTCCTGCAAAGCAAAGGGTCGCCAGTTCGATTCCCAGTTGGGGCACGTGTCTGGACGGCGGGTTGGATCCCCAGTGGCGGGGCCTGTGAGAGGCAATCTACCGATGTTTCTCTCTCACATCCATGTTTTCCTCCCTCCCTTTCTCCCTCCCTTCCCCTTGCTCTAAAAATACAAAAATGGAAATAAATAAAAACAGATTTCGACGATACTTTTATGGACATTGTTCCTTGGGCCAAGCCACGCCAACAAGCCTGGCATTCTCTGTGCGAGCCGGGTAGTGGGCCCCGCGGTGCTGTTGCCCTCGGCCCGCCCAGCTGAGCTGCACTTGGAGCACAGTGGGGCACATCTGGTTCTGGCGTCCGTCCGTCCGCCTTTGAGGTCCTGCTGACTGTAACTGCCCTGCGGTGACAGACATTGTGTTTCGGGATTGATGGATGTCTTGTTTTCAGAAAGGGAAGATGGCGGGGCTCGTGGTGGGGACACTGGGGGCAGGCGCATGGAATGCCATCACTGTGCTCGGGGGGTATGGGTCTGGGGAACCCACTCCTCAGTCCCCGAGCTTGTCTACTGGCCCACCTGGAAGCGAGTCCTGGAGTGTCTGTCTGACCGGCAGAGGTGGACAAAGCCCCTTGCAGGGTGTTCGGATTCGAGGCGAGCTGTGGGCAGATCGCAAACATCCAGGGACCCGGCAGAGTAGCCTCTGCGGGCACTGGCTGTGGGTGATGTCTGAAGGGCCATGTCTCGGGCACTGTGCCAAGGTCCGAGGGGAAGGAGATCAGGTCCCTGAGACTCGATCGATGTTCTCATGATTAGTGAGTCTTTGTGTCCCGCTATGACCCTTGCTAGACGTGAGGGGTGCCAGAGAAGGGCCACTTGCGACTGACCTGTGCGAGGGCGCTGGTGGTTTCTGCAGGAGTGGGCGTGGCCAGGGCTGGGGACGGCGGAGGTGCTGGGTGCAGTGGGCAGAGTACCTGTCATGTCCCCAGACATGTGGGGACACCCAGCAATAAGATGGGCTGAACTGTCTTTTGTGGAAAGAGAGGAGCCAAGTCGGAGAAGCTGGGGGAACAGAGCACAGAGCTGAGGGGAGAGAGAGGCCGGGCACCTCGGAGCCAGGGCCCCGTCCGGGCTGCCCCGGCTCCCCGTGGTAGCTGGGTGCCGTGTGCACCAAGGGTGTCAGGCACAGTTGGGGCTGCATAAAAGGCATAAGACAGAGCAAAGTGGGGGGTTTTGAAGACCAAAAGAGGGAGAAGAACTTAACCCTTTCTGCAACCAGAAACTGGGGGAACAAAGCCGAGGAAACTCGCAACTGGGCCGGTCTGTGAGAGGAAAAAGTCCCTGGGTGGAGATGGGGCAACATTCCCCTCGGCTGCAGGATGCTCTCCTGCTTTTATGGGGACTCAGCATTCCCCACCGTGAAACAATCAGAAAAGGTCCACGGTGACAGATACGTTATCAGATGCCATCTGATGGGTCTATGTTTCTAAAAATATTAACTAGGCAGATATAGGCTTGAGTGTGCACGGAAAATTTCTGGGAGGATATTTAAGAAACCGGTAACAATGGTCCCCCTGGGGAGCCTAACAGGATTCTTCCTGCAGGCATCACCAGGGGTGGTGGAGGGTGAGGAGCCCATCAGATGGCGGGGGGCTAACCCTGGGCGATGCAAAGACAGATACCCGAGTCCACCAGCTGAGGCCGAGCAGAGAATGAGGTTCAGAGGAACCTGAGCAGAGTTTGGTCAGGGAGAGCCGTCAGTTCCCGTGTGCAGCCCCATGTCACACGTGTGGTGGGGTCTGCAGAAAGAGGTCCGTGTGTGGCGAACGTACAGGCCTCCAGGTGTGTGCATGCCTGGGCGTGTTCGTGCATTGTGTTAAAAATTAGGTCCCTACCAATCTAGAGAGACACATTTCATAATGTGTTTTTTTTAATGTTCGAACACCTGTGGAAAGGGCCCAGAATTTCAGGTGGAATTGCCGTATTACGAGAGCCACAGATGTTCTCATTCTTCTTGCCTCTGACAGAGGAGGGAGAATCAGGAAGAAGCATAAAATTCATGGCCTCTTTCTGCTGTTGTACAATTTCGGTAACCTGGTGTTGTTTTGAGTTCACGGTTACTGTGACAACAGCCGGGGCATGAGGGGGCAGGAGAGAACAAAGGAGAAACCGGTGGGGGTGTGTCTGGGGCACCTACAGATGGGACCAGGAGAGCCGGGGTGACCCTCGGGGGCGGGAGGGAGGGGCAGGGAGGGAAGCGGGGAGATGGCCGGTCTGCAAGGGAACAAAGAGAAATGCTGCACAGTTGTAACGGACGAGACTGGGTCAGGTGGTTGCACGCTGGTTTCCACTGTTACTCTCTCCTAATAGTGATTCCCTTGCGCGCGTGGTGAAAGTATCGGTTTATTCATTCGCAGGTTGTACTCTGACTATCTCTACTTCGCAAGTTCGAACAAGTCTGCGGATGACTTCCACGACAAAGTGACGGAGGCCCTGCAGCTGTTCGAGAACTGCATGCTGGACTACTCCCTGCGTGCCTGCGTCTACAACAACACCCTCAGCAACGCCCTGCCTGTGCGTGCCCGGGAGCCTGGCCCCACAACGGGCGGGTTTGTGGGGACGGTGCAAGGGGTCGGCCGTCGTGCATGGGGACTTTAGCGTATAAACCCAGAGAAGCATTTTAATGTGGGATTGGCTGCCCCTCACCCCAGCCTTTGAGCTGATGGCTGATCAAAAACAAATATGCCTGGGCGTGTAAGTGTGAAAAACCGAGGGGCCCTTTCAGCCGGCACCCTGCCTTCCTCCCTGCTGATCTCCCGGGAGGAGGCCCTCTCCTCCGTCGGAGAGAGAGGAGGGTGCTGTTGGGAAGATCACCGTTTAGCGAGCTTTGAGAACACACCGTGCAATTAGGATTGGCAGACGCGCGGACGCCCAGCTCTCAAGCTGCCTTCACATCCTCTCCAATGCTGGGTTGTTTGGTTGGTTTAAAAAATTGCCCACCCGGGACTCCAGTGCTTCTTTAACAGGGTCTCAATGGAAAAATATTTTCTTTTCTTTTCTTCTGTTTGCCTTTAGGAATGTAGTTATGCATTTCTGTATAGCTGTACAGAAATGGCATTTTTTTTAAATGCAAAAGAAGCTGGGAATGGTGAATTCAGCATGTTTTGCTCGGGGAAGGCCCCTACCCCGTGCAGCACCCCGGCTTGTCCCAGGCACCTTCCCGGCAGGTCTGGTGCAGCGAGTGAGGCTTCTCCTGTGAGGCCAGTGCCTCCTGCTTGGGATGTGGTTCACAAGCCTGGCTCTGCCCATCCTGTCACATGGAAGGCACGGACAGATCAGCTTGGGGCAGAGGCTGGGAACCCCAACAGGTGCATGGGGTTCAAGGTCAATGGGTTTTACTCCCTCCTCCTTGTTATCAAGGCCGCCCGTGGGAAGGCAGGCCCAGCAGGTAGGGTTCTAGGCTGCCCTGCTGGAGCTCCTAGTTTGGTGGGGAAGCGACAACCAGGGCACAGGTAACCACAGGATGCGGGCAGTGGTGCAGGACGGGAAGAGTGGCCTTGGGAGCCGGACAGCGGTGCGGGTTCAGCCCCCAGGTCTGGCATTTACTAGCTGTGTGACTCTGGGCTGTCATCTTGGCTTCTCTGAGACGCATTGCTTCACTGTGAAGTGGGCATGTTAACACTACTTTACCAGGCTGCCGTGACACTCAAGGAAAGAATGATGGTTCATCGAGGTGTGGGGGAGGAAAACCGTCTCTGGCCCGGGCCCTGTGACTTAGACTGACAAAAGCAGACTGGTGAGAGAAATACCCTGTCACCCACCGCCAGGTCAGGGACAGGCTGCCACTACCTTACCCAGTCCCATCCTGTCACAGACTCCTAGCTCCTGTCCTTCTAGAAACTTCTCCAGTAGCAGAGGCAGGCTCTCTGGAAGAGATAAAGCTTATCAGCCCAGAGAGAATTGAAAAGCTCTGCAAAGCCGTTGACTTAACGAGAGGACATTCTCCTAAAGGTCCATCTGTTGGAGGCGACCCACTTGATTTCTGAGGCTGTGCGTCTGCCTTCTTTGTAGCTGCGGCCCCGCACACAGCCACGGAGGCAGCTGATGAGTTTGGGGACAGCTTACCCTCTGATTGTTCTTCCTCCGCAGCCTCCCACTCGGTTAGAGGAGTGATGAAATGGGGAAGGAACAGGGAGATGCAGCTGGCGGTGGCCGCCCGTGTGGTGTCACACTCATCCTCGCCTGGCTGTTGCCAGGGTGTTCAGCAGTTCCACAGTGAGACCGACAAGCCGGGGCCTATGGCCGGGTGCAGGATGGGAGGATGCAGAGCTGTGGTCCCTGCCCTGAAGGAGCTCGAGGTGGAGCTAGGAAGGAGAGGGAGTGCTGCAATACCGAAGTGTGTCAGCCTCAAGACCTGGGTGGGAAGGCGGGGCCTGCAGACCCCTCCCCAGATTTCCACACCTGAGGACCAGGCAGGCTTGGCACAAGGGCCAGGCATTCAGGGACAAAACGGGACTATGAGTCAGGTGACAATGCCAGTCAGGTGTTGCTGGGGTGCTGAACTAGCCCAGGTGGGCAGACTAGAGGGGGGCAGAGGGGAGATGGGAATGGCACAGGGGCCCTGCGCCCCTGGGGAGAGGGGTGGGAGGAGGGGCTTCTGGTGGGAGGGGACGGGCTGCTCTTTCTTGGAGCTTTGCCTGGAGCTAAGGGCCAACTGCAAAGTTGGCAGGGACAGTCCCTGAGACCGCTGTCACTTTGACAGCATTTGCAAGTGGCAAGGGTCCCCCAGACCACCCCCAGGTTCAGTAGTTCATGGGAAGGAATCACAGCACACACCAAGTGGAGGCTGTAGTCATGGTTACGACTCACGTCAGGGAAGGACACAGATTGAAACCAGCCAAGGGAAGGAGCACTTGGTGGGGGTGGGGGTAGGGTGGGCGTGTCCGAACTTGCAGCTTCCGGCTATCCCCTGAGGCAAGGGCAGCATGAATGCCTCCCTGCCTCTGGGCGTGACCACGACTCAGAGTGCTGCTGACCGGAGAAGCCCACCAAGGCCTTCCGCGTCCAGAGTCCTCACTGGGGCTCCATCACACACTGCCCAAGGGGGTGACCATCCATCTCCCGTTTCTCCTGGAGGTCAGGCTGATACCGAGTGGTGCAAAGGCCCTGTCAAAACTCATGGAGTTGGACTGGCCCATGGCCAGTTCCCCCAGTTGAGCAAAGACTCTCACATCAGGCAGGACGTCCGGCTGGCCCAGAGGTCACCTCCAGGGCTAGAGACAGAGGCCAGGCCTCTCTCTGGGTAATTCTTCGTACCCAGGCTTGCCGTTTGACACGAGGGAAGGCCCAGTAGGAGGACAAGGACAGCCCCCTCCCCGCCCCTCGCCGCCACTTGTGCAGGTGCTTACCTTCAAATGTGAAGATGCCCTCACGGGCCAGGAGGCCTGTGCGGCCCCAGGCGGCAGCGCTCCTTCACCGGGCTTGTCTTCAAGGTGTTTGTAGGAATTTTTCTCAGCTGTCATGTGCTGGGCACAGGAGCAGAGATGGCCAGGATATTGTGCAAAGAACATTTGTGCCTGTGGTGGCTCTTCCACTGGCCTTGTCCTTGATCGCAGTCCTGACTGTGCAATGTGTCGTGGGGCTGCCGACAGGGCTGTCGTGAGGAGGAAGTGCTACCCTAAGTGGGGATACACACAGGAGGCAAGAACGCGTGGCCTTTGACGTCTGGCGTCTGAAGACAGCTGTCTGCTTGGATCAGCCACTCTCCGGGGCTGGGTCTTAAGGATGTGCCACAGCACTTTGGGAAAAGTGCCGCCTGGTGCCAGCAGGGGGAGGGGCTTACTCCTGGGGTGACGCATGCCCCTTCTCCTGTCCCAGGTGCGGCTGCAGGTCGGCCTCTATGCCGTGTACCTCCTGGACTGGCTCACCGTTTTCAGGAAAGAGCAGTTCCTCGTCCTCCGCCTTGAAGACCACGCCTCCGACGTCAAGCACACCATGCACCGGGTCTTCCAGTTTCTCAACCTTGGTACGAGCGTCGCCGGGCCGGAGTGCCATGGGTGCTGGACACTCACGGGGTCACAGGCAGACTCTGTGAGCCAGGCAGGGTGGGCTGAGCTGGGAGGCCACTCCACCTCTGTCTGTGAGCCACTAGCTGCTCTCTGGGCCTGTGCGTGGTGTGGGGGGGCCATCCCTGGGGAGGATCCCACGGCCCCTCATCTGGGAGCCTACCGTCCACTGGAGGGAGGGGACACGCTGTGGCTCAAATGCCTGGCAGGATCATGGGGAGGGTTGGCGTGGTCATAGTGGGTGTACCCAGGCAACCTGGCGTCCCAGCAGCTAGAGGGAGCGTGGAAGGAAGTAGTCCCTGACCTGAGCCTTGGGGGTGGACAGGATGTTGGGGGGTGGCTGGGACCATCCTGTGGAGGCCCCAGGGCCTGCAGGAGGCATCGGACAGGGCGTCACATTGTCTCAAGTGTGGGGACCCCTGGGATCTGAGCCCTGGGGCCAGGCGTGGGCTGCTGGGCCTGGCACGCAATCACCTTCTTCTAAGGCCCAGGCCCACTTCTCTTTGATTGGCTCCCTGTCCACTCTAGCACAAGCGAGCTTGTCTTTAGTCCCTAATATGCTCGATTAGGCCAGTTCTGCCCCTTCTGTTCCACACACCAGAGGCTGTGGCCAGACCCTGAGAGCCTGGGCAAGGAGGCTTGGGCCATGAAGTGGTGGCAGGTGATGCTGGTGCGGGGCTGATGGTCCAGAGGGCCGGGGTGGAGGTGCAGCCTTGGGCGGATGTCCTGCTGGCTCGCTCCCAGGTGGGGGTCCCACCGGTGGGGTCTGAGGGCACAGATAGCCCCTCTCCTCCCCCTCCCTATGGCCACTTCACAGCAGGACACAGGGTGAGCTGTGGCCCCCCCGTGGGCCCTGTGCATCCACAGCCCACAGTAGGCATGACGGTGGGCTGGTGAGTTGGAAAATCTGTGCACGACTGTGCCTGGCCGGTTGTGCAGGGGCCTGGGGACCAGCTGATGGTGGCCATGGGAGCCCACACTGACAGGCAGTGGGGAGAAAGCCAGGCGGTGAGGTTAGGGGAGGCGGCAGCCTGAAGTACTGGGGTGCCTCCCAGGGCGGGCACCAGACACGGGCCGTGGGCCTGCAGCTTTAGAATAACGCTCCATCTACCGTCCACTTTCGGCAGCTCCCTGGTGGGTCCAGCCCAGGAGTTCGATCTCAGATACATGGTTGGGATGCGGGGGGGTGGGATTCCCGTTCCAGCCCGCAGCCCGGCTGGGATTTCTGCAGCGTGCCTCTGCCTCCCGCCGGCCCCCCGCCCCCACTCACGGGGCCTTCTCTGTGCCTTCCAGGGCCATTGAGTGAGAAACAGGAGGCCGTGATGACCAAGAGCCCCGCGTCCAACGCCCGGCGGCCAGAGGACCGGAGCCTGGGGCCCATGTGGCCGGTCACGCAGAGGATCCTGCGGGACTTCTATGAGCCTTTCAACGCCCGGCTGGCGCAGGTCCTGGCCGACGAGGCCTTCACCTGGAAGAAGACGTGAGGCCGGGCGCCCGCTGCCGGCCTGGGGCCTGCGGGTTTGCTGTCACCTCGGTTTAAAAACCTCTCTCTGAGGGGAGCCACTGTACTCAGAGCGAGGAGGCTTCCTTCCCTCCCAGGCTCCTGTTGATTGTGACCTTCCAGAGTTTCCTTTGTGACGTGAAACAGCTGGCACCAACCCTTCTCCACGCTGCTCTTCCACCCCAGGCCACCGGAAGTCCCCCTGCAGGACAGACTGCCTTCTGTTCCTGGCTCGGGCCCCAGCTCCTGGGGTGAGGCTGGCAGGTGCTGCTCCAGCAGCCAGGAGGGGACTGGACCCTCCCCCAGCCTGGCACTCGACTGTTCTGGGGTCCATCCGAGCATGCTTGAGGTCATACCGTGGGGCCCGCCAGCGCCTCCCACCGCCACATCCAGTTCTGGAACACTCTGTGGATCCCTACTCACCTGGCAGAGATGGAGGTGTTTTCATCCCCCCACCCCCTTTTATTCCACTGTCAGCCCTTCACTCCCTTCAGAGACAAACCCTGTGGCCTCTTGGACTGCCCTCCACTCTGTTCTCGTGGACTTGGGTCTAATACAGAGAGTTAGATGGGCATTTCGGTAGCCGGAGCTCTCCCTCCTGCCTCTTTAGAAGTTTGCTCCAGAGCTTATTCGGTTTGTAATTGGAATAGCAATTTGTAATTGAAGGGGCGACTGCGGCTGTTCACGCAGACTGCACAACCTCAAGGCACCGAGCGCTTCCTGGGAATCTGGGGAGCCAGACCATTGTGCACACAGGGCTGCAGAACTGGGGGGACTTGACGTTTTGGTCTGGCCGCCCGGGCTCCCTTGCTCTGCCTTCCCGTGGGTGAGTCTGTGACCTGCCCCCCCCCACTCTGCCACACGTGGCCACGACCCTGACTCCGCCCACAGATGACAAGACACCCCTGTCCTGACTCAGAAACAATGCATGGGCTGGCCTGGGGCTGAGCGTGGCACGCTGGGATTCTGCGGGGACATTGCTGGGCCGCCTGGCTGCTTGCTTTCCCCGAGGGAGGGCTAATGGTCTGTCATTTCCTGGAGGTGATGGGCAGAGACTGACAAGATCCCAGAGCCCCCTCAGCACACAGTCCCACGTGGGAACCAGTGACACTGTATGCTCAGGTGTTGTTGGCGGGAGCTTCCTGTGCACAGACCAGAGCTCACTCACAGTCCCGGACACCGAGTCAGAAACCATCGACACCCTCATACCATCGGCACTTGCAGGCGAGAGGACTGGCCACCTCCAGCCGCAGCCCTCGTCCTTCTGCGTCGCAGGTGGGACGCACCACCGGTCCAAGGGCGGGCGGAGGGCTCTCGGCACAGGCACAGCCTGGCTCTTTCCGCTACTGAAGGGGCTGTGTGTCCTCAACACCTGCTTTCGGGGGCAGCCCCCAGTCCTTCCTGTCCCAGCCGGCACTTGGAGCACATGCAAGCACTGGGGAGCATCACGTCAGCGTGTGTGTGTGTTTATTTGCAGCATGTGTGTGCTCGCGTGTGTCGGGGGAAGGGGACCTTCTCTGAGCAGGTTCCCTTCGGTTCGGTGGGTGACGAGGCAGCTTGCCCTGAACACAGCCCTTTCACGGATTAACGTCTGTGCCAGCCAACTCGTCACTTCCACCACGTATTCTGCAGTCCCATCCCGCCGTAATTGCAGGGGACTTTTCGTACATACCCCTATGCATGTGAATAACATGCAGCCTCATTCTGCTTCTTACAGAAGTATCACGAACGGTGTTATTTCCAATATTATTTGGTTTATTATACAGGTCCTTTCATACACGCAGGCCCACCCATTCTGTGCCCGTCAGTGCCACACAGGAGCAGTTTCTGTCCAGGGGCCCTTCTCCGAGGGCAGATGCCTCTGCTCTCTCTCCCTCGCTCAAGGCTCGTTCTCATTGATGACTGCATGGGGTCCTGAGCCTGTCACCCCGAACCAAAGTGAAATGGAGCGTTTCTCATGACCTGGTCTTCACGAGACTTTGTGTTCTGTGGAGCCGTGTGTGGGACTGTCCTGGACTGTTCTCCCTTCGCCCTGGAAGCGGTGGGCAGTGACCTGCAGTTATGCTGAGCTTTTATTACTATTTACCAGAATTAAATGTGCGCCCCATGGCGGGTGCCCGGACACGCAGGCTCTTCCTCGCCGCCATGAGCCCTCGTGGCGAGTTCTCCTCGGTGTCCCCGGTGTGTGAGTGAGTCTTGGAAGGGGGTTCAGTGTCTTACCTGCGTGCGGTGTGTACCTTCTCTGTGCGGTGTGCTCCCTTCAGTGACACATGAGAGAGAGACAAGGCCCCGGAGGGAAGGGCTGAGAGGTGACCAGGGATGCCCCGTGCGGGCCTGCAGTGGTGGGGGCGGGGAGTTCGGGTGTGAGGTCTGGCCCTGACCACCTGCAGGCCTGCTGCTGTCTTCAGACGTTCGGATTCGAAGGCCCAGTGACCACAGGCCCTTCCTTTCCCAAGAGGCTACTCTCATCGTGACTGCTGCCCCAGGCCCCCTGCCTGCCTGGCTCCCGGGGGCTGCCCTGGAGACCCCTGGTGTCACTGGGTGCATGTCGTGTCACTGGAGCCTCATTGTCCCCTGGCCGAACTTGGGGAGGGTATGCCTGAGAAAGGAGATGACGATTGTCTCAAGGTCAGGGTTTTGGAAGGCTAGGTTATCCTGGGGACAGTGTGTTGGTCCTACTTCTGGAAAGACCCACCCTGGGAGAGGCTCCCACCACCACTCCCCCCACGTAGGGGGGCAGCCCACCTGGAAACCCCATCTCTGATGACAAAGCCAGGAGTGGCTTTGCTTAGCAGAGAAAATACTGTGTCTGCAAGGAGAGGGGGTGGGGGCGACACAGCAGACAGATGGGGGAGTCTTGAGGGTTGACTCTGTTTCCCTCTTTGCCGTGCGGCCACCCCACGCCCGACTCGGGGACCAGCTCGGAACGTGCTGCCGAAGATCGTCTACGTCTGAGTGCCAAGTCCCCCGAAATGACCTCTCCTCGGACGGTCCTGTGGGGACTGGAGCAAAGGCCAGCTCCTGGTGGGGGCATCTCAGGCCCCGTCCCGCAGGGGGAGAGGTACCGTGTGCGAGTGGGCGTTGTCTCGACGGCCCAGAAATCTCCCCCTCTGGGCCGCCGCCCTGCCTGTGGGCCAGCGGAGCCTGCTGAGGCCTGTGGGGAGATAACGCTTTCCTGAAGTCTCGCCTGGCAGGGCTCCTGGAGGAGCGGCAGGGACAGCAGTCAGCTCGGGGAGCAGGCCACCCCAGCAGGGACAGACAGGCCTGGGGAGCTGCATTAGCGTCCTGTGGCTGCCGCAACAAGTTCCTCCCAACTGAGTGGCTTAAAACAAGGGCATGATCTCACAGTCTGGGGGGCAGAACCCCAGTGCCAGTCTCACGGGGCTCGATTGGGGGCAGGCAGGGTTGGCTCCCTCCGCAGGCTCTGGCAAGAATCCGGGTCCTCTCCCCCTCCGGCCTCTGGAGGTCACTGCATTCCCTGGCTTGTGGCCCTCGGTCTTCAAGGTGCAGCCTCTTCACAACTCTCTCTGATCCTCTCCTTCTGGCCTCTCGGAGAGACCCTTGTGCTTGCTCTGGGCCCACTAGATGACGCAGGGTCATCTCAAGGTCCCAGTGGCAAAGCCCCCTTTGCTGTGTAAGGTAACACAGTTACAGGTTCTGGGTTCAGAGTGCCCACACCTTGCAGGGCCGTTATCCAGCCACCCATAACAGGGTGGTACAGGGAACCGGTGGGACAGTCTGGGGGTGAGTGGGTGCCCATGGGCCTACCCCTTGTGGCTGTGCCCCGTGGGGCCCAAGCAGGGCTGAGTGGGCGGGCAGCTGCTTCAAGGAGGGCCACACTTCAGACACGTCTGCTCTGCGATGGTGCGCCTTCCCGTCCAGGCAGGGTCCTGTCGCTGGAGTGAGTGGGACAGGGTGAGGTGAGACGGGGCGAAAGGCTCCCCTTTCTTTTAAGTTCTAATTACAAGTCATTCTTTAGTATGTTTTTCCCCAGTGAGTCCCCACCCCCTGCCATAGGACTATTTCTCCATCTCTGGGTAGAAGTGATTTTTGAGTGCTTACAAGATTTTTGGTTATTTTTTTTTAAGTTACTTTCTCAGTTCTCCAGGAAACCCACATCAAACGCTGGGCACTTTTGAGTTTCTGAAGTTCAGCTATTTCCAAGGCAGTCACCACTTTCAGGGAGCAGCTGGTGAAAGCCACGAAAATAGAACTTTTTCTGGCCCTGAGAGATCCTCAGGGGCCAGTGACCTTTGGCCCCAGCCTCACGCTCCAGGGATGGCTTTGAAAGGCTGACCTCTCACCTCCCTTTCATGGGTCGTGCCTGATGGTCCCAGGCTGGGCTCAACTCTGCGACCTGGGCCCTGTCCCTGCTCCTGAAGCCCCTCACCGTCCCCAGACCTCCCCACTTTAGTGGCACCCCTGCTCCCCTCCATGCCCCTCATCTGCAGAGCTGCTGGGTCAGCTCTCGGGAGGTCACATCAGCAGTGGGCAGCCTGCCCCTGGGCTCAGCCTTGCCCAAGGGTTGCAAAGGCACCAAGTGGACACATTCCAGGTGGAAAATGCACAAACAGCTGAACTGTAATGTTTTGGCAAATACTTTCTGAACGTCTACTTTGCACCAGGCCCTGGGCACGGGGATGGGGTGGGGCGGTGGGGAGGTTCGCTGGCTCATTTGCGAATTCCTCGAGCTGTTCTCCCACCAGGCATTTGGGCCTCGCTGACAGGGAGGGGCAGTGGGAGAGGGGTGTTCTCCGAGTGTCTGTAATTACGGAGTACACTGGGAAAGTTGGGAAAACGGGGAAATCCTCCCTAACCACGCATACATTTCTTAAACATTTTATCTTTCCTTAAAACATTTATGGCTCATTAATTTGTCTTTTGATCCAAGGGCCAAAGCCTCTTCCCTGAATGTGAGTGTGTGGGTGGGGGAATTCCGGGGTGTCTTGGTGGCGTTGGTTTTGGCTTTGGGGTTCTGGCTCTCAGAGGGCCTGAGAGTGGGAGCCGCCCACCAAAGCCGTCGGTGGTGGTCCTCCCTGGCTTGGGTGGTTGTGCACCCCACGAAATTTCCTTCCTCTGTGCTCGGACTCTCCGAGGCCTTCCACCTGGTCTTCAGAGTGCCTGTGGCTCGTGAGTTTACATTGGTGGTTCTCCAAGGGTGGTCTGGGGGTGCGGGGACCCTCCAGATATTTGGGGAGACCCACACGTCACAGCCGTTTCCAGGATCCTACTGCAATGTCATTCGTGCCTCACGCACTCCTTCCCTGGCCTGTGTCCGAGGGCCGGTCTCCAGTGGCCACAGCGCACTCCGACCCTGTGCTTGTGCCTTCGTGGGCTTTGAAGTCTCTCGGCTGCACTTTCGACGGCAGTGTTGGTAGACACAAACGACACAAACAAAAGCTCTTTGGGACCTCCAGTAAATTTTAAAGGTGTCAAGGCACCTTGCTACTACACAGTTTGAGGACTCGCTGGTTTACGTATTTAATTAAATCACGCATTTATAATATGAAGCACCACCGGTCTCAGGAAGACCTGGGAACGATCACGACTGGTTTGTTGTAAACGTAACATCGATGGGAGGGCCTTGGTCGGAACAGCCCTGGGGGTCAGCGCTGGGTGGCTGTGCACTGGGGGGCCGGATGAGAGCCGCCGAGGTTACAGGGGGCTGGCTCTTCACTGAGCACGTGCTGAGGGCGGGCCCTGTGCCAGGTGCCCCTCCTTGGATCCCCACCACCATCCCAGGAGGGCGAGTCTACCTTTGTACAGGCGGGGAGACAGCGGCTCAGAGGGGCCAAATGAGGACCCCCGCTGCCCCCCTCCCCAGCTACTAAAGGCCAGATCTCAGGCCTGCTGGTCTCTAGGCCCTG
This sequence comes from Tonatia bakeri, assembly GCA_004024845.1. Classification (NCBI taxonomy): domain Eukaryota; kingdom Metazoa; phylum Chordata; class Mammalia; order Chiroptera; family Phyllostomidae; genus Tonatia; species Tonatia bakeri. Next base: position 79,914 of record PVIA01005694.1, read on the forward strand.
AGTCTTCCTACCTTGCTCTTCTTGTCTCTGAGTTCCCAAAGTCTGGGCTTCCAAGGAGGCAGGTGGAGAGGGCAGAGCCACGGGTGGAGTTGGGTGGATGTGGTGCCTTCCGGGTGCTCGAGGCTGGGAGGCGTGGGGCCTGCGGTCAGGGCCGGGTGGCATCTTCAAGGTCATTTCCTTGTAGAAGCAGCAAGATGGACCTGGAGAGCATCCAACCTACCCTGCCTCTCATCTGGTGCCCAGCCTTGCAAGGGCCGCCAGGCCCAGCCTCGCTTGTGGTCTCTGCTGCCCCTCTCTGCAGCCCTGCATCCTGCATCCACCTGGATGGGCTGCTGGCCCTCAGGAGGAACTCCTGGCTTTGGGGAGGCTGAGCAGGTGGGACTGGGTGCTCTATGGGGCCTCCTACCTCACAGTCTGAGGCTTTCTCAGGACCCCTGATATAGCCAGTTCTGGGGTTGGTAAGGGGTTCCCCGTGGCGAGCAGCCCCTGCGGGGTCGAGTCACTGCGGAGGAATGAGGAGTGGCTGCTTTGCTCCTCAGGGCAGGCCTCCAGCTCTCAGAGGGGCAGCTGAACCTCCCCAGTTAGGCCCCACCGTTGCCATGGAGATCAAGTGTTTACTCCCACCTCCACATGAGCTCATCTGGAGAACTGCCCTGTTCCGCACTGTCACCATAATGGAATCCAGGAAAATTCCAGATCCATGCCAGCCCCCACTTCCAACAGCAGCCTGTGTGGATCTCAGGATGGGGGCAAAATCCTCCATCCAGCCCCTCACGTCCTACTCCCCCTAAGAGAACATGTGCCTCACGTGCGCTCCCGAGTTGCTGCCGCCCTGCCTGTGCCCAAGTCATTATTCCAGGAGTGCCCACCCTCCCCACTGTTCCACCGAACCAGCTTCTTACTCTGTCCCAAGGCCAAGTTCAAATGTTGCCTCCTCCTGGATTCTACCCTCCCTCTCAACCCTTGACCTGCGTGAGGAGACCTCTCCCCCTTCTTAGTTCCTCCTCACTTAATGTACCATTTCTGACTCTATTCTGTGTTTCCATCCCGTCCATATAGAAAATTCTGGGGATCCCTCCCCCAGATACCCATGTCAACCAGTGGTGGTTGGAACCAAGTCAACGCCAGCAGGCATCCCCCATTTGTAGTGTAGCGAGGAAGGAAACTTTATTCAGTGCAAACTGCTCGACTGTGACACAGCACCGCAGGAGGACAGCAGGCCTGTGGAAGGCTGTTCAGTGGCCCTGGGGCCAAGCCCGGCTCCGCTCTGCTCCCGACTGTGCTCGTCTGCTCTGCTCCGTTCTGGCAAGACACCTTTAGTGTTTCATCTTCAGCGTTTCAGCTCCAGCCAGGGACACACACTCTCCAGTCTTTGGTGGATGGGGGAAAGCACACTCTCAGAGCCAGTGGGGAGCTAACTTATATGGACTGCAGTCCCCACCCCTGGCCCCTGATTGGTCTGTTCTCATGCAAATGAGGACTCCAAATCTTTGCAGTTTGATTGGTCCAAAAGGCACCGTCCGGATTGGTCACAATGAAACCTGTCTGATCACTCAGTGAAGGTGCTGATGGAGGGTATCGCTCCAATTGGACATGGAACCTCTCGATCATATTGGTTGAACCAGGATTCTGAGAATTCCTGTGTAAGGACTGGCTCAGACGGCAGGACCTCAGTGCAGGGGGCAGGCAGCTTAGCCTGAGAGGCCCCTGGGTGGAAGTGGCTGCGAGGCTCTGGTTTTTTTTTTTATGTGTATATGTTTATTGTTATTATTATTGTTTTTGAGCCCAGTTAGTCACCAGGAGCCCTGCTAAGTAGTTATCTTCCTTCTCAGGGTTCACGCCCAGCAGTGCAGTGGTGTTCAAACGAGAGAGAACTGCCCTGGAAGCTGGGTTGCTAGACAACATTGGGCAAAGTGACTTAGCTTTCCTGAGCCTCAGTTTCCCCAGCCCCTGAACAGGGTGGGGGCCTGGAGGATTTCACAGACCCTTTCAGATCTGCCCATCCCTTTATTGCCTTTGGAAGACCTGTCACTTTTCCTAAGCCGCTTACCTTCCTAAGGCACTTCATAGAGGAAGTGTGTGGAGAAGAGGGTGGAAATGGGAGTGGCGACCAGTCTCCCGGCCTCTTGGATTCCAGGACTTCCCACCCTCGGAGCAGAGACACTGAAGTGCTGCCCTATGCTGCCCCTGTGTGGTTCCCATGGGCACTGCAGGCAGGAAGCCTTCACCCAGGGTTCCCAGGGCTGCCATAGAGGATGCCCATCACCTGTCTGGACTGGCCGATTGACTTCCTGTCTTCCCGCCCACCTCTCACCTGGGCCAGGGAGCCCCCAGGGATCAAGGGTGACCCCAAGTAAGAGGGTGCCCGAGGGTGGAAGAACTAAGGTCTCAGCTCAGCCCGTCAGGAGCATTGCTCTGGACATGCTGGGATGCGGGAAAGGGGTGGCTGTGGCAGCTCCCAGAGATGCACTCACCCCTGTTTCAGTGACCCAGTCTGCAGGCCGGCTTGATCGCGGCCATAGTGCCCGCAGGGAAAGGGTGGCCTGGAAGTGGCCGACTGTGGAGCTGGGAGCTGGGCACTGGCCCGACTTCCAGCCCAGCACGGACCCACTGTGTCTGGCGTCTCCAGAACAGCGCTCCTGATGGGCTGAGCAGAGCCCCTTGACCCCTTTGGGACTGGTAGTAGTCCAGACACCTCCTTATCTAGCCCCTCCCCACCGTGGGGCCTCCCCTTCCCATCCTTCGCCAACCCACCCACCCCTCCAAACATGCTGCCCTGAGCTGGCCTGTGCTCTGGACTCCGGCAGCCCCCCTAAGACTGTGCATGTCAGGGGGACCCGGAGGGAGCCATCGGCCCCAAGGGCTGCCTCCCTCCCATCTGCAAATGGCCCCCCTGGCTTTAGGCTCTGCCTCTGTGACCTTCTAGCCTGTGCAGACAGGACCTGCCACCCCTGACCTCGGGCCAATCCCTTGCTACATGTAAGGGGCTGAAGGAAGTAGCACAGCAGGTCCAGGGGGCTGTGGGGTTCCCACCCCACCTCCTTTCCCAGGTGAACTGAGCACCTGCCTTACTTTAGACACACTGAGGTCTGGGAATCCGTGGGGCAGCAGACACCCATCCTGACCGAGTCTACTGGGGCTAATCTGATCTCTCCCTGTCCCCGTGCCCCTGGCCCAGGGTGTGGGTAGGGGAAAGGGGAGGAACACAGCGTCCGTGCATGCGTTGGATTTCAGGGAAGACCCAGAAACCAGCCAGTTCGCCAGGAGGCCAGGCAGGCCAGAGCCCACCTGTGTCGTCCCTGCAGGATGACTCATGAAAGAGGAGCCGATGGGCTTCTGGCCACTCTGCCAAACCCTTTAACTGGCTCGCTGATTAGGAGAAACAATTTGCCCGGGGGCGGGCCACCAATAAAACAAAGTGTGACGATGGCAAATTTCTGCTTTGGAGCTTGAAGTGCTGTGGTCTGGAAATAAACAAAAGATTCAGAAAAATATGCAGAGAGGTTTCCTTCCTCAGCAGTAACTTCCCTTCCAGTTAAGGCAAAGCCAAATGGCAAGGAGCGGGCCTCCTGGGAGGAGTGGGGTGAGGACCATTCGACACCAGAACTTGAGGGAGGAACGTGGGCTCCTGAACAAGGCAGGTCAGCTTCACCAAGTCCGTCAGCCGAGGGGCTGGAGACGAAAGGCAGCAATGTCTTCGAAAGATGGCGAGGTCTGGCACACTCAAAGGAAGAGCAGTTGAGAGCTCGCTGAAATCCCAGGGAGAAGGCACCTGCCCTTCATTACGTGCAGAGACCTTGCACTGGAAGGCACTGAACCTCGCCTGGCGTCTGCCGGCCCTGAGCGGCCACTGTGGCCATGGGACAGTAGGGGTGGGACAGGGTGGGAGCTAGAGGTGCAGAAGACGGCTTCCCATCCTCCACCCCACCCTGCTCCTCGCCTGGGAATTAGAGGACCTTTGTGAATGATGTGAAAACAGCGCACACGCGATTTGATCGTCTGTGGCAGCAGAGATGAAGCAGCTGTCCTCCAACGTGGCCACCCCTCTGCGGAGAACCAACCCGGGCTCTGGGGAGAGGACCGTCCTCAGGAGCCTTGGGAAGAGGGAGCTTGAGGCCCGGCCGCCTCCAGGGGGCGCTCCTTCCACATGGCATGGACCCGAGAGCACAGACCTCAGCATGCTGAGCCTTTTCCCAGCCAGGGCCACGACCTGCCATGAAATTGAGAACAAGAGGGAAAATTTCTGCCACCTCCCATGTATTTATATACATTTCCACTGTTCTAGTTGTACTTACCAGCATTCTTCAGCGCTTTCCTGACAGTTTGACCACCTGTGGGACTGGCATTGGCTCAGGAATAGGGGCAGGATGCACTCTCCACCAGCCAAGCTTGGGTCCTCTGTCTCCCGCCTGTATCCCTTTTAAATGATCCTGCTGCTGAAAAAGAAGTGTCAGTCACTCTTCATTGCAGCTCAAAGTCGTAATACTTAATATTCTGCAGTGCATTAAAAAAATACACACAGGTCCCGCTGGCTGTCCAGGCTTCCTCAGTCCCTCTGCCCAAACCCTCAGGACATAGATGGGAACCGGGGGGTGGGGGAGGACAAAACAGGAGTTAAATCCTCTGTGTGTGTATGTGTATGTGTGTGTGTGAGAGAGAGAGAGAGAAACAGACGCACAGAGAAAGAGAATATGTCTTACCCACGAGGTCCAGGGCTGGGTCCTGCAGGGTGCAGGAAGGATGTTCTTTTTCATTAGGGTCTGAGGGCAGCAGTGACATGGGAGTCCCTGCACCTTGCAGTGGGTCCCATGTCACTTCTGTGATGCGGTGGCAGGAGAGCCACAGGTGGCTGCTGGCATGGTCAGCTGCTGAGTGCCCAGGGGCCAGGGATAGTTCCAGTGTGGGGGACGTAGCCCAGAGCCAGATGGGCATCTGTCCTCGAGGAGCTGAGGCTGGGCAACAACAGGTAAATGACTGAGGTCATTTCAAGGGCTGCTAAATGCTACGGGAGGCATGAGACAGGGTCGTGTGCCTGGACAGGAGGCCAGGGCACATTTGCGGGTGACACGGAGCCCTGGGTGTCCAGGCTGAGGGTGAGAGGGCAGGGAGAGGGGAGGACAGGCCTGGGCCCAGCTGAGGATTTCTAGCGAGCACCTCAGCCTCCTGGCCTTCACCACCCACTGAAGACCTGCCCGTCCCCTGACTTCCCACCTCCGACCTCCATCCTTAAATGGCCCAGGCACCCAGGGCACCATGCTTGCTCTGCTCTCCCACCTCCCACCCCACTGGGCCAGTATCCTTCCCGTGGGCACATCCCTCGGCCATGTCCAGGCTCTGCTCCCCTCTTACCATCTCCTCGCTGCCTCCCAGATGACACCTCCATTGGCTGGAGAGGCTCTGCTCTCAGCACCCACCCCTGCTTTACCAGCAGCAGCCAGCATGTGAGCAGAGGCCGTCAGTCAAGCCCCGCCGAGACGCCCCATTATTCAGATGGAGGCCGTGTCCTGCCCAGCACCCCAAGGGCCTGCTTGCCTGCCTGGCCACTCTCACCCTTGCCTCCCTGGCATCCTGGTGTCTCCCCTTGCCCCCTGGTCCTAGTCCCGAGGCCAGGCCGCTCCTCACACCCCAGGGTTGCCCCCACCTGGCTGCCCTCCTGCCTGGAGCACTCCCATCACCCCAATGAGGCCACCCCCGAGGGCCCTGCTCTGGCTTCTTTTCGTCATAGCACGTTTCTTCTTCCATCCGACTGCCACTTACTCAGTGACAAGGAGGAAGCAGCTGCCTCCTCCTTGCCCGCCTCCCACTGCATGGCTCCGTGGCCACTAGGAGTCCTCTGCCTCTTCATCCCCAGCCTCTCCTCGTGCGTGGTCCCAGACCAGTGCTCGGCACATGGCATGTGCTGAACACAGGCTGAACCCGAGGCCTGGGTGGCCACTGCAGGACGCTGAATGTTTTTCTGGTCTCCAGAATAGGGGGTCGGAGAGGCGTGAGGACAGCGAATTTCTGCGTCAGGAAGAACCCCGTGTCTGCCCCTGGGGGTGGGCTGGGTGAGGGCAGGAGACCCCGAGCAGGCAGCCGTCCTGGCCTCTTGGTCCCTAATAGGTCCCGGAGCGGCACTGTCCGCAAGGCTTCCTGCCGTGACGCAAACACTGTGTGTCTGTGGAGTCCAGTTGCCACTGTCCACGGGTGGCCCCTGAGCACTTGGAGCCAGTGTGACTGAGCAGCCAGATTTCATGTTTCATTGTGTTGTCATTGGTTGGAACTGAAATAGCTAGAGGTGGCTCAAGGCACTGAGGTGCTGGAGCTGCAGGCCAGGGCAGGTGATGCCGATGGTGTGGGCGTCACCTCGGGGTCTTCGGGGAGGTGGACCCAGAGGTTGTCCAGCAGATCGGCCTCAGGTGTGAGGGGAGAGCATGAGGGGTGACGGCCAAGGTTTAGGCCTAGAGACAGGGGCGAGTTAGAGGGCGTGGTGCTGGTGGGGGGCCATTTCTGTTTGAGCGGCTGAACCGGAGCACGAAGAGGGTCTGGTCTGTGGAGAGGAGCAGGGTCACCGGCACAGAGGAGTGTCTTCATCCTCAGTTAGGAGCCGATAGGCCTGGGAGAGGGACGGTGTCGCTGGAGCTGAGACCGACCGCACCATCCCTGGCCTGTGCCTGGGATGGCTGGACTCTGTTTTCTGTTATTAGCTGGATGTGCTCGACTCCCAAGTGAAGTCCCAGTACAGAGGCCACCTGACTGGTGGCCCTTGAAGTTCATTCTTGCTGTAGGTGTCAGCCCACGGCAGGCAGGAGCTCAGGGTCCTGGCAGAGGGAAAGCAAAGTTGGACTTTCCTCCCACAAATACCCAAATGATCGCCGCTGACCAGAAGCCAGTCTGACTGGAGGGCGGGATTTCATGGGTCAAGTCCGGGTCATGAAAAGATGCCAGTCGGCTGGGATTCTTATCTTCTAGAACTGTCCTGTGGGATCAGGGCATGTTTCTGGCCACTGAGAAAGAGCTTTGAAGATATCTGGAGTGACCTGAACCATGAATTTAACAGAGGAAAAAAAAAAATCTCACAGTTAAACAGGCAACACACTGTTTTCTCAGCAAACTTCCACCCCTGCTCCCAGCTGTTGAGGGTCTCAGTTAAGTCCTGAGTCGGGTGCATTAGGGACTTAGGTCTTGCATGTCCAATTCCAAATGGCCTCTGGAACCTGATGCGGGGTTGTATCATAAGGTCCCTTATTCTGGACCTGCCAGCAGGTGGCCAAGGGGGTCTGACTTTCAAGTAGAGCAACTCTCTCATGATCCAGATAAACTTGAGGGGACCTGGACATGCTGGGGCGGGGGAGACCTGGAGCTCAGCTTATCCCCCCTGCCCCTGAGCACCCTCCTCCCTGCTCCCGGCCCTGCCAAAAACATGCCACTGGCCCCTTCTATACAATTCAAGCAGTGACGTCACAACAAGGAGCAAGGGAACTAAGAGCTCTCGGTCCAAATACATGACTAGAACAGTGTAAGTGCATAAGCAGCGCTGTATTCCGGGTTTTGTGAGTTGTTGCCCCTGTGTACACACGCACATGCCTGAAAGGGGCCTTTGGGCGCAGGCCGAGGGTGCAGACTCTGAGCAGCCCAGCAGAGGGCAGGCTGGCCCCGGTGATGTGCTGAAGACAGTTCCCAGGGTGAGGGGTGGCTTCCCAGGAAGAGCCCAGGGATGCCTGAATCTGACCCCTCCCAAAGCCCACTCCCTGCCCCTGCTGGCCTCCTGCTGGGGCCCAGCTTGCTCCCCACAAAGAGGAAATCTCCAGGAGTTCTCAGTCAGCCACCTCTTTTTTTCTACAGCTCCCTGCCCTGGTCCACCAGCTGGTTCTGGCTGACCTGGCCCTTGGGGGCTCGGGGCTAAGGTCTTGGAAGAAGGCTGTTCCTGCCCCCCTTGCTGCCCTTTTAGGGCTAGCTGGCTGGGTCACCCCTGGGCCTGGGGTTCTTAGCCAGCTCCAGTCCTGCTGAGCCCCACCGTGTTCCAGCCCCAGTCCTGCCTAGACAGACCGACGCAGAGGTTAGGAGCCTGCCCTCCAGACCAGCCTGGGCTCAGCTCCGGGCTCTACCATCAGGAGCAATGGGACCGTGGCTCCCCACACCCTGGTTTGCTTGTCTGTAAAACGGGACCAAATGAATGAATAGTTGAGAAGAGCTTAGAAGAGTACCTGCTATGTAGTCTGTGGTAGATTCATACACACATATGTAGATGATAGATAGATCGATACATTTTTCTTAAGCTCTGGAACACTCTGTTTCCCACTCGAAACTCTCAGTGACCTTGGTCCACGGAGGCGGGTGTGAGCAGCCAGCCAGCCCCCGCGCCAGGCAGACTCTTGCGCCGCCCGGGCCCTGCTGGCCCACGGGCGGGGTGGGCGGCCTCAGTCTTCTGGCTCCAGGGGCGTCTCCTTCAGCACTTCAGGCTCTGTTTTCCTTGAAGGAGACTGTGGACTGCAAGCCTCCCGCCCCTGCGCTGTGGAAGGAAAAGGGATTGAGTTTTCCTCTTGTTTATTTTAAGTGCCGAGGGGTTGAGTTTCAGCCCCAGACTGGAAAAATAAGGAAGCCCTGGAATTATATATGTGCCCAGATCATTCTAGAAGCCCCCAGAGATAGGCGAGGCTGCCGAGAGCTACCAGGAGCCTCCTCCCCACCCTCACTGCCAGCCCGCCGCTCAGCCGGGGCATGCTGCCCGTGGGCTGGAGACAGCCAGGCCATGGGTGGGGCGGAGGGCGCAGCAAGGCTCAGGGGCACGCACATGTCCTCTGTCTGGGCCACAGCACAGGGCACTGGATCCCACACAAGGCCCGTTTTGTGTGGGGGGAATCCCCTAGGCCAGTGTTTGCTCCTCAGGTTCCTGCAGCTGCCCCTACCCCCCCACCCCCGCCCCATCCCGAGCAGGCCCTCCTTTCCCACACTGGTGCTGACAGCAGCTCCCCTGGCTCTCTGCTGGGACAGCCTGGGGCTGTGTCTGACTGGGTTGTGACAGGTCCTTCTCCTGGACTCCCCCCAGGCTGTGTGCACTGTGCGAATTCCAAAGCCAGCCTTTCTGTGTGCACCAAGCGGGCTGGCTTCCCCTGACTCAGCGGATCAGTGGGAATGTTGATTACAGAAAGGCCGTGAGGCACTAGAGCTGGAGGTGATCCCGTCTGGTCTCTTCAATGAAGGGGGAAACAGGCCTGGTGCTGGGGGGCGGGTGGGGGGGCTGTGCGCAATGGGCCCTGGCAGAGCCGGGCTTAAACGGGGGTCTCCTCAGCCCCGTCCTTGGTCCACAGGGCTTTTTTCCTTTCTTACTCTGCCGCATTCCCAGTGATTCCCCTGGAAGTGGCAAAACCCTGGAACGGCCCAGGAACTCTGAACGGAACAGAAACCTGGAGCGGTGAGCAGACTGTGTGACCTCACTGCGTGACGTCACTGTGTGACCTGGCGTATGGGCCAGAGGGGGCACAGGTTTCTCCCTTTCTCGCTTCAGTCATTCGTCGAGTAGGGACCCCAGGGCCCGTGACCCTGCTGGGGTGATGGGTGACATCCGTGACTCTGTCATCTCAGAGACTGCTGTCAGACTAGAAGGGGAAAGAGGGGCTGGTGGCCTGTGCCCGTGAGTGACAAGTAGCCACAGCGGAGCATTCGGGCTGTGTTCATTAGTGCACTGGGGTCCTCGGGCAGGTTGGAACCTCGGGGTCCCCACCTACAAACAGAGGTAACGACGGTAAAGTGGAACCTCTGAGCGCCCTCGTTAGCAGGAAGGCTCCAAGGGGACTCGGCAGGGATTTATTTGATCACGACCTAGGCTCCCAGGCCCCGCCCAGTGGTGTGGTTAGAGTGAGGGATAGAAGGACCACGCCTACAGTTAAAGGAATTAAACAAGGAGGCCATCAGCCTGGGGGCTCCAATGTCTTGTGGAGCCAAAACCGAAGCCGAGGTCAATGCCCCTGAGTCAGAGAAAGTGAAACTCAAGAACAACTGATCACAAACAGGCACCTAACCTCGGTTTTTCCAGGTGAGGCAGCTGCCTCGGCTGCCGCCCCTCACGTGGTTCCCGGGCTCTGCTTCTGTGTCTTCCCTACAAAAACCTCCGCCCTGCCCCCGACCCCAGAGCGCTCCTAACCACCCCTGGTGTGGCGCTGTCTGATCTGAAGCCGCGTGCGTGCGAATGAACTCCTGAGAGGTTTAATGTGCCTTGGTTTATCTTTACCACTCAGCACCTCGCACAGGAGGCCACCATCAGCCTCATCCAGCCTGGTAGGGATGGCATGTCTCTGGATGGAGACGGTGGGGGAGGGGGGGCCCCCCCGGGCAGGTGACTCAGAGGGACCCAGAAGGTTCTCAGCTTTGGATGCATGTTTCCATGGAAACCTGCTCTTGCCCGGAGTAGCTGCAGCTGGAAGCCTGAGGGGAGCCCTCACCCCTGGGCTCCTCCAGGCTGCTTGGTTCTGTGGCTGTGGGCCAGCGTCATGAAGGATGGCAGGGTGGGCAGCCCCTCCCCGCCCCCCGCTCCCTCCTGAAGGCTGAGAGTCGGGCCGTGTTCCATTCTGGAGGCTCTGCGGGGATGGCCTGGGGCCGGGGTCTGAGTTTCTGAGTGTGGAAATGTCTATCTAGGTTCCAGGTAGGTGAGGAGCCCAGCCACCTCTGTCTGATGCATAGGGAGGACACCCCCACCGCGGCAAGGCTTCCTGTAGTGAGATCGCGAGGATCCGGTCCCCGGTGTGAGCAGAGGCTGGTGAACACCCACGGCCTTTCGAAGAAGGTCAGTATAGATGTTGGAGGTGCCGTGAGAGGGTGACCCGGCTCGGACAGGAAACCACACCCCTCCTCGGCACTTCTGGTCTGAGTCCCTGACCGCGGGTGGCTGGCCGCCCCAAGGCAGCCATGGCCCAGCTGCTGTGCATGTGTGTGAGGGTTCCAGGTGAGGGTGTCTCCTGGAGACTGGGCATGCAACGCATGGGATTGTCCCAAATGTAGACAGCAACAGCATATGAGAGGGGAAGGGGCACTGCCAGAGAGTGTGGAGCACGATGTCTCCGTTTCTCTGGGAAACTGAGGATAAGGAGCTCCAGACTGAGCCCCAAGGCCACCCTCCCCATGGTCTTGGGGAGGCATTTCACTCCCAGGGCTGTGGTTTCGCATCCACTGTGATTAATCAAAGTCACTGCAAAGTCGCTCCCAGGGCGGTGGTTTGGGCGAGTTGGGTCGGATGGGGGGTTGGGTGATGTCGGAGGAGGCCAAGCCTCCTGGGAGCACCCAGCAGAGGTGCCACGGGCTGCAGGTCTCCTGCCCTCCGTCCCCCGGGGGGTGCCCAGTGTCACTGTTTGCTTCCGGCTTCTGCAGCTCTGTGTCACTTGGAAGTCCCCGGACCCAGAGACCAGAGAGCTCTCCTGGCTCCGCCATTGGGTGACTCCGCAATAAGCCTTGGTTCTGGGACCACTGGCCCTCTGGGGTGCCGGGACTCCGGGTTTCCCAGGCGAGATTTCAGGGCAGAGCTGTCACGTCCCAGGCAGGCAAGGCCAGCTGGTCCCACTCACGTTCTCACTCCAGCCACTTACACTCCCAGCCATGCCTGCTCTGGGGAGGGAAGGACGCTCCGTGTAGGGAGCCGAGTGCTCCTTATGCCTGTGTGCCAGGAAAGAGGGAACCGGGGACCCAGCCCAGTCGTAGTGCTGGAAGGCAAGGGAGGGAAGCTCCTCCATCTGTTTGGGAGAAACTGGGTGGGTGTGAGTGTTCAGAGCCCAGCGAGCGAGTGGTAGGGGGAACTTTAAAAATGAAGGAAGTTTCACACTGAATCTCTTAATCCATTTTACAAAGAGACTCATACAACCTCAATATAGCCTTGGGACTGTCGTGTTTACAGACGAGGCATCAGCAGAATTTGGAGTGTGACCAGAGAATTTGCAGAAACGGGAGGGACACGGATTCAAGTGACAGGCCTGCCTTCAAGCGGGGTAAGGCAGGATGGCTGGTGCATCCCAGCTCGGCTGCCACCGTGCAGGGGGTGCTAAGCTATGATCTAGTCTGAGGCTCCAGATCTTGTCTCAGAGCTCATCAGCCCAGCCCCACCAGGTACCTCCAGGGCAGTGGAATGGAGCTGGGTCAGCCCTGGCCCAGTTCCTGGAGAGCTACACTCTTCCAGAGGATGCAAGGTGGCCACATCTCCGGCAGCGTGTGACAGATGTTAGCTGCAGTGCTTCAGTGGACACACTGGGGTGCATTTGAGAAAGGCAGGAGGTGGCTGCGGAGGAAGAGGGCTGGCTAAGTGGACAGGAAGTTTCCTGTGGCTTCCTGGGGAAGGGACCGTGACCAGACGGCAAAGCACCTGGGAAGGCGGGGAGGGGGTGACTTGCAGGCAAGAAGGTTGGAATGCACACAGTGCCCAGGAGGGCAGGGAGAGGAGGGGTCTAAAGGAGGAGGATTTCTGCTGCAGTGAGAGGTGAGCGTCTACCTGCTCTTGGCCTTGGAGATGAGAAGGAGAAAACCAAAACCAACAACATCCACTCGGGAAGAACGCACCCTCTGACTCCCCCTGGGGCAGAAGGGCTTGGAGGTGAGGGTACAGGTGCAGGTGCTTGGACCCTGGCCGGTCCAAGCCCCCCGAGGCTGACTCTTCACCCGGAGTGGGAGAGCCAAGTCCAAAGGCAGACAGACTGTCCCGTGCCAGCCCTTCTCCCTCTTCTCTGTGGGTTCCCAGCGCCACCCTAGGGTTCTGGGAACTGGCACGACTCTGTGTTACATGATGGCTTTTTAAATTTTTCCTTTACGTGCTTTCAAGAAGTGATTTCCAAACGTTGGTCTGTGTGGAAAAATGAAGATTTGAGTGTTCCCTGGTCTAAGGCAAACGTGAAAAATAAAGACCATGTAGTGCGTGTTTCATAAAGCTAAGTTTAGTCACCTTAAAGGAGTACCCCCATTAAAGGAGTACCCTCACACGGAGAGGTGCTGCTCCTCTTCCTAGCACTCAACTGCCGTGTTTCCAATGGAACCGTCGTGAATGGTAGGTGGTAGCATGGTTGTGCTTTTTGTTTTAAGCGGATGACCTACTGTCAGTCCCCGATTTAACCTAAAATTAAAAGTGCTGGTTCCTGAAACCCTAAAGGCTGAGAATGGCTATTGGGCCGCTGACTGCCTCCCTGGCTCAGATACATGTCAGTCCTGCCTGGAGTTTGATGTGCGGGCACGAGGCTCCCAAGACAGATAGGTGGACAGTGGGGGCCGAGACTTAGGTGTCTGAGCCACAGAGCATGGCATATCTGAGGGGAAGGCGAGGGCCCTGAGAGGGGACCCCTCGGCTTCCCTCTGGCATCCCATCCCCTGGAAGGTGCGTGTTATTACAGTGATGGCAGGTTGGGTGGAGCTGTGAGTGTGTGGGCAGGTGGTTTAGATGATACTATGAGACTGGGGCCCATAACACCTTTGTGCAAGGTTCTTTCTTTGGATCATGCTTGGAATGGAGAAAAATTTCCTCTCTTTCATTCCTGCGAGATCTGGAAGTCTTCTAAGACGCCACAAAGCCTGCCTACTCTCTGAGTCCTCTGTGTCACCCCCTCCGGCCATCCCTTGGCTATGCCTGTTCCCAGAGGGTCAAAGAGCCCAAATGCCAAGTGGACATGCCCAGCTGGAGCCCATGCCCCTTTCCTTCTGGACAAGACTCCAGCTCCTAGACTCTTGGAAGTCCCCATCCATGTGCCCCCAAGGCACCTTCAGGGACTATGCTGGCCTCCTTCCTGGGTCCATCTCCCTGGGTGGGGGCTGCTATTGGAGGAGCAGTTCTAGGCCCATAGAATGACCAAGGTGGCTGTTTGCAGGGTGGAGGGGGAGCTCAGGCTGTACAGAGCTTGGGGGAGCGCGGGAACACACGTGTGCCTGGGAGGTGGTCCACCCCCAGCCCGGTGAGCGGAGGAGGAGAAGGAAGGGCAGGCTGGGCTGGCTGTTGCCGCACGCCAGCTCTCAGCGCAGGATGTGGAGAACTCTTAGAGACTCAGAGTGTGACAGCGTGCCTTGACAAGCCCCACAGGAGAATCAGAAGAACTTGGGTTGGGAGAAGAAAAGAACACAGGAGATAGGAGGGAAATGATAAGAAAATTAGATCAAGTTAGAAACTCTAGTATTAGCAGAAGAAAGTCAGAAAGAGAAAACAGAGGGAAGAAAATGATTGATAAAATGTATTTTTTAAATTATTTCTGGCTGGTGTGGCTCAGTGGATCGAGCGTGGACCTGGGAACCAAAGGGTCGCTGGTTAGGTTCCCGGTCAGGGCACATACCTGGGTTGCGGGCCAGGTCCCCAGTGGTGGTTGCTCAAGGGGAAGCCATACATTAATGTTTCTCTCCCTCCCTTTCTCCTTCCCTTCCTCTCTCTCTAAAAATACATAAAAGTCTAAAAAAAATTTTTTTAGAGAAGTAATTTTTAAATTGAACTCTTACTGAGATATCTTCTTTAAGTGAAAACAGAATTCTGAACCCTCCCCCACCCCTATTGTAATTCCCTGCACCCCAAACATGTGCCCCTGCCCTCTGTGCCCTACTGAGGGTTAATTCAGTGAAGGGCATGGTCATGAGCCAGGACCTGGAGCTGGAGGAGGAGACAATGGCCAGCTTGCCATTTTGTTTCTGTGAGTATCTTCCCAACTGCTGGAGGTGAGGTGGGGCTGACAATCACCTCCTTCTAGGGCACAGGACCTGGAGGGGGTCATGTCCCCCAAGAAAAAGCCCGACTTGGTCAGATGATTTCACAGCTTTTGCTCTTCCCCAAACTATTTTCTTCAACAGACTACTAAGCCCATTCAAGCTGAGTGATCCCCAGGAAGGCACCAGCGTAAAACCCATGCACGAGGCAGCCAGAAGACAAACACGGAGGAAAGGAGTCTAAGTAAACATCAGAGGACTAACATGCTCTCAAAGAGAGGTTACTGCTCAGAGGAGGGAAGGAGAAGATCACATGAGTTCCCCGTGATCCACAGAAACTAGACACAAAGTACCGAGAAGCCAAGCTCGGCTGCGATCTGTGTCAGTTTCCAGGAAGAGCTTTTGTGACAACAGGCAGATAAAAGGCGAGCTGACCGAGCTTAGAGACAAGTGGAAGAGGAAAGTACTGTGAAACATTCCAGAGACGGCAGAAACCATACTGAAAACAACAAAAAACTAAAAATACAAGTCCGACAAAGTCTCGCCCAGTGCAACTACACAAAGATGCCAGAAGGCCCATGGGGAAGAGAAAGGATAAGTAGCATTTCTGAAGAAGGGACAGAAGGACTGGGATGGAAAAGTACTCCACAGAACACGAGAAGTAAACTTTCCAGAAGGAGGACTGGACTCTCCCATCCACTGAGTGCATTGTAGTCCAGAAAAAAAAAAAAAAGCACAGAGTGATCAGTGCTGAATCATAACCATGTTTAGCTACTGAACACCACGGCCAAGGCAGAATCCCATAAACAACCAAATGAAACTAAACAAGACAAGAACACCCCATGGCGTCCAGCATCTGAGGAGGATGGCCAAGGTCTACCGAACTTGGAGGGAACAGCATTGTGACCCTGCGGTCCCCGGGATAGAAAAGGCAACAAACGTTTTCAAGCCTGGGGCAGAGACACAGCCCCAAAGCCTTCGTGGACGGAACCTGGGGGATTCTGGCCGCAGATCTCAGACACAAGGCCACATCCTGAAGGGCTAGTGGAGCACAGGCTCCGGGCTGCTCCAGAACAGGGACTCCGCAGCTCCTGGGATGGAGTGGCGGACCAGGATGTCCCTGTTCCCACCCTGGCCTGTGTGACTAGGAAGCCGGTGACCAACCTGAAGGGGAGGAGACACAAGGTGGTATTCCCTCCCCTTCCTAGCAGGAAGTCAAACATGGAACACACAGCCACATCAAAACATCGTAGCCTCAAGTTCTTACTGTTTTTAGACACTTCTCCCCCCATAGGTTTGAAGGGTATCTTTTGGTCCTTTTTTATATTGCTCAATTTGTTTTTTTAATGAGCATGATTTTTTTTAAACAAAAAAAAGAAAAGAAAATCTCATTACTTTTAAAAGATTTCTTTTTTGAGTTTTCTCTTTTCCATCTTGTTTGCTTCATTAAAAAAGAAACAGACAGGATCTCCATACCTCCATGCCTTGATTCAGTGTCCCCAGGGCAAGGAAGGAGCTGGGGGCTGTGGACCAGAGCGGGCTGGGGGGTCTCCCTGCTTCCTGCTGAGTGGGGCTCAGGGGCCTGGGCCAGGCAGCAGCACCGGGATCCTGAAGAAGGGTCAGTGGCGGCCCGGTGTTTGGGACCAGGGCTTGCTTTGTAGGGCAGACCCCCAGCAGCGGGGCAGAGAAGACGAGAGCCCAAGGCCCGTCCAAAGGGGGGTGGTGGGGCCCTCCCTGATTTCCATGTCAGTGGGCCCTCTCTGAACCTGAGGCTAGGTGTGTGACTCCCAGATGCGACCTGCCCAGAGCTCTGGCTTTCTCCAGTCCGGACCCTCTCAAAGTGGGACCTGAACAGAGAGAAATTGGGGGTGCACGTGGGGGGAGGGAGAGATGGAGCTGCCCCTCATTGGTTCGTTGACTTGTGCACTGAGCGGCTGGCCTGTGCGTGTGTGTGCAGTCCCCGGGGGGCAGTCACGGAGCAGGCGCTCAGGCCTCTGTGTGGTGTGAGGGGACCTCTGGAAACACCCTCCTGGGCCTCCCCGGAGCTTTCTGTTTGTTGGGGGAGGTGAAATTTCTTCTCCACTCTTCTAGCTTCTTCTGGCTGGTCTACTAATTAAAATGGCATAGACAGGTTAATAGGAGAAAGACAAACTTAAATGTGTGCATATGGGGACACCATGGAGTAGAAGCTCCAAAGGCAGCGTGGTGGCGGAGACCCATGTGCCATTGGAGTTGAGGAAGTGGCGGGGGGGGGGCGGTGACTCGTAGGACAATGAGCAGAGCAGACGCTGGCCCACCGCACTGACGGGCCTTTCCTGTAAAACATTATCTGGGAGTGGCTCTCTCTGGGCCAGGCCCTTTCTCTAAGTTCTTTTAGGCAGTGGAGGGAGCGGGAGCTGTTTTTCTTCAGTCCCCTCACCGGTCAGCTGTGGGAGAGGATGCTGGGCCAGCCGCTGAGCCGGGGCCCTGCATCTCACTTCAGGGGCACTGAGCTGCATGGAGTCTGGGGCTCTGGTGGCCCCGTTAATGTTGCTGTTATGACGATAACCTTGCCAGGCCAGCTCATAGGCCGGCAGCACGTCCCACTGGCTGCCAGCACTGCCTGATGGACTGCCATGCTTCCCCTGCCCCACTGGCCCCGCCCTGGGCACTTTTCCCGTGGTGTTTTGCTGGCTGGGTTTTGATTGCCTTCAGCTCAATATAATAATCCACATGCCCAAGCAGCACATTCTAGGGGAGGCTCATTCTGAACCTCTTGACCTCCAACGGGTAACAAAATACTGAAAGGGAAGAAGTGGTCAACGTATACCCCGAGGGGGCGGGCAGAGGGGAGGGGTCCCCAGCGAAGACTGCAGGAGTCGAGCCCTCTGTGGGAGCCGGTCCCCCTCACTGAGTGTTTGGAGCAGATGCTCCGCTCTGCATAACGAAAGCCCCGTGGAAACCGGCTTATTTGAAGGGACCTCGAGCTGATGCATATGCATGAGGATGCCGAGGCACTGGCTTGCGTGATGTCTGCCTTTTCATTTGTTTTTTCTGGATGTGTCTGCCTTTTTAATAGACATAACAAGATGTCTCCATTGTGGTGTGTTTCTCATTTCAAGAAAAGCAAAGCTCAGGCTTCAGAAACCCAGTATAGAAGCACAAGCTTTGAGCTCAGCGACTGCCTTAAACAATACAATGGGAAAGCGCCTGGCTGCCAAAAGGAGAGGTTGTCAGGACAGTCCTGGAGGGCCTCTCCGCGTGCAGCCCCCCACCCCACGCCCAGCCGACACCCCAGGTGGGCACGGCTCATCCCCAGAGCCTCAGGAGCCTCGCCCCTCCAGTGGGGCTTGGCTGTGTGGACGGAGAAGGCTAAAGCTGCCCCTTTGGAGAGAACTCCATTACCTGACCCTTTGTGTGGGGGACACATCGAGAGGATCCTCACCATTCCGGCAGAGAGAAAGATTCTGGTGGCTCTCTGTGACTGCAGTTGTGTCGCCTCGCATAGGTACACGGGCCCACCTCGTGCAGGTGTCCACAGCCAGTGTCCGTGGGCCAAGCCCCTGCCCCTACACCAGTCAGCTGTGGGAGAGGATGCTGGGCCGGCAGCTGAGATGGGGGTCTTGCATCTCACTTCAGGGGCACTGAGCTGCATGGGGACTGGGGCTCTGGTGGCCCCACTAATGTTGCTGTTATGACGATAACCTTGCAGGGCCAGCTTGTAGGCTGGCAGCACGTCCCGCTGGCTGCCAGCACCGCCTGATGGACTGCCATGCTTCCCCTGCCCCCCCAGCCCTGCCCCTGGGTGTTTTTCCCTGGGGTGTTTTTCTGGCCCTGGGTGAGCAGGGGTTGGTGGTTGTGGTCCAGGAAAGGCCAGGATGTTGATGAGGAGGGGTGGGGGTAAGAGAAGCGGACAGTGAACAGTTTCAACAATCACCTACCATTTTTCCTCAGGTGTCCCAGGCCTGACCTTGGCTTCTGGTCTGCCTGCCCCAGAACCCTCAGGCTGGCCTCAGTTTCCCTCTTGCTTCTCTTGGTATTTCCCCCTTGGCCCTCTTCCTGGCTGAGGTGGAACCATCTGTGACTCCACTTCTGGCTCCACCAGGGACAGTTCAAAGCCACCTGACATCTCCTGATGTGATGGCAGTGCTGGGGGTGCTCATGGGAGAGTCACAGTGCAGTGCAGTCTGGGCTTTGTTATGGCTGTTAGAACAAGAGCAGCAACCCTGGGCGCCTTCCTGCTGGAGGAGCCCAGAGGACTGGGTGAGGGAGAGAAAGGCAGGAGCTGACTGAGCTCTGCAGGGCGAATGGGAAATACCTGCATGAAGGAGGGAGGTGGGAGGAGTTCCAGGCAGAAGGAACAAAATGTGGAAAGATCCGGAAGCACATGGTCCCAAATGGGGGCTTATAGAGGTGAGGGCAGAGAGATGCGGGGATTTGAAACCTTGTAGGTCTCTCCATGTTCTTTATACTCAGGACCATGGGGCATAGGCGTGTGGCTTGTGTCCTGCACCATCCTAGGAGCCCGCCTAAACCTGTGCAATGCACAGCCTGATGAGGAACAGTGTGTGCCTGCGACACTGCAGGCTATTGATGCTGGGGCTGGGGAGCACACGTGCGGAGGAGAGAAGAGGCAGGGGCAGCGGTGCGTTGGGGGCGTTATGGTAGCTTAGGGAGGCCACACTGGGGAGAAAGGAGGGGAAGGCACGCTGTTTGTAGGGATGGGTTCTTCAGGGCCTGGAGCCTGGGGGCAGCGACACAACCCACTTCCAGATGAAGGAAATGCCCTGACCACTGTAAGCCCTTGCAGTGACCGCCAGCAGGCGCTCCCATCCACCTCCCTGTAGCATTGCTTACGATTCAGAGACTTTCCAGGACTTTTCTTCTTCACAGTTTCAACGGTGCTCCAAAAGTGATGCAGATAACATGCAGCCCTTGGAGCTCATCTTTGCTTGGGTGCCTCACTCGAGCTACTATTCAGTGCTGCTTCCCGTTCATGACTCAAAGAAGGCTCTGGAGTCCTGGAGTGAGCCCTCGCACCAGCTTGGTTTTGGAGAAAAGAAAAACTTGGGAGCCCAAGATGCGAGAAGGCCCCCACGGGCCCAGGCACACGTCGGCTCACACCCCTGCTCTGGTTCGTGCCTGGCGCTCAGTGGCCTTGGCTCCGCCCTCACCTGCAGCAGCCCTCCAATAGACCCTGACCCCGCAACACTCCTGCCTCCCCACCCCATGGCTCTGCACCCACCCCCGACACTCACAGGGACTCTTCCCTCACCTGCTTTCTCTCTGTCCTCCCCAAGGCTACCCTGCTCCAAGCTGTCATGTCAGGTCTCCATCAACAGCTGTGCTGTGTAACGGAGAGAGAAGAATCTGGAATTCTTGGGCACGATTCAAGAGGTAGGGGTGAGGCATAGGGAGGAAGGGCAGAGAGGAAGAGAGGACCCCCTGAGCTGTGGGGAAGATGAGAGACCTTCTAGCCAACCAACACATTGCTCTTGGTGCTGCAGCCGAAGAGCCGGAAGGCGGGCCCAATGCAAACATGTGCAGGGGACCCTGGCTGGCGTAGCTCAGTGGATTGAGCGCGGGCTGCGAACCAAAGAATCACAGGTTCGATTCCCAGTCAGGGCACATGCCTGGGTTTGCAGGCCATGGCCCCCAGCAACACATTGATGTTTCTCTCCCTCTTTCTCCCTCTCTTCCCTCTCTAAAAATAATAAATAAAATCTTTAAAAAATTAAAAAAAAAAACATGCGCAGGGGCCCTGGAACGGGCTGTTCGAATCCTGGCAGGTTAGTGGCTGTAGCCCAGGGCAGGTCACTCGTTGCTCCCAAGGGTTGCCTCTCCTCCACATAGTCCCTGAGGGACCCGGGGGCCTCTGCCCCACCTCCCTCGTGGCCTGTGTGAAGGGAAACAGCAGATGGGAAGTTTTCACTGACAGTCATGGAAGTGCCATACTCTCCTCTTTGTGAAAGCTGCTTTATTGAGATATATCTCAATATCATAAAGTTTGCCCATGTCAGGTGTGAGATTCAATAGTTTTCAGCAGCTTTAGAACGTTTCCGTCCTCCCAATAAGATCCCTTGTGCTCATGTACTATTATGCCCCCTTCTTACCGTGTAGGTGATCCATCACTAGCCCGCTCTTCGCCTCTGTGGGTCTGCCTATTCCGGACATTTCATTCAAGGGAAATAATACAGTATGTGGTCTCTCGTGCCTGGCTTCTTTCCCTGAGCATAGCGTTTTTGAGGTCATGCTGCCATAGCACGGGTCAGTAGTTTGTTCTTTTTTATTGTTGAAGAATATTTTGCTTTATACATAGACTAGCAATTCACTTCTGCTCTACTTCCATTGGCTAGAGCTTGTCACATGGCCAAACCCAACTGCAAGGGAAGCTGGGAAGTGTAGTCTATTAGCCTCCGGGCCCAGGGAAAGGGAATCTATTGTGGTGAACAGGTAGCAATCTCTGCCCAGGCATGACCATCTTCCTATACCCTCTTCCTGCCTCCAGTTCTCCTACAGAAATCTATAAACATGCAAATGCCACATGTGCATGGCAAGCATGTCCATGTACATGTGTGTGCGTGTGTAGAAACTGCAGGGTCCTGGTCTGAGCTGGCTCCATGAGCAGCAGAGGCTGTGTGGGGGAGGAGGTGGGAGGGGCACAAACTGTGAACTGAGGGGCAGAGGGATGTTGAGGACCTTAACGTGCCTCCTCTGCTCCCCCCTAGCTGTGGACTTCTACAGACCACGGAGGAATGTCAGTGCTGATCTTACCCAGCTCCTGGGGGGCAGGGAGACACGTGGGTTACAGTTCCTGGAATCATTTCAAATGCACCTGAAATAGCCCTTGAGAGGGACTCCCTGCGGGGTGGGGGTGGTGGCATTAAAGACCTCTCCTCATGCTTTTGGGTTGTCACCTGGGCAGTGCACTGTTGACCTGGCCTGGGCGTCAGCAACGGCCAGCCTGGAGGCCTACTCTTAGAAGAAAACATGAATGCCCCTTGCATTCTTGGAATAGATGTCAAGGGGAAAATGTCTTCCCGAAAATGTGCAGCCTTTGTAGGCGAAGGGAAGGACTTGCCCTCCTGGGTCTTTCCTGGAGTTGGTGGGGCTCCTGCGAGTGCTGGGTGAGGCACTCTGGGAGGTGCAGCCTGGGGGTCACTGAAGGACACATTAGTCCCCCACCCTCTGGTCCCTTTGTTTCCCAGAACTGTTTTTCACTCAACACTATAACCGTTTGGCAGAAACCAGGAGGCTCAAACAGATACAGTGAATTTTCCAGGCCAAGTAATCCCATCGCCTGCACAACAGGCCATCTGCCCACATGGACCTGCGGCTGGCCGGACACTCGGGACAGCTGCAGCCCTGCGCCTGCGCAGGGAGCCTACGCTCTGGCCTCGGAGGCCTGAGGATGCCAAACACCTCGGTGAGGGAGAGAAGGGAGGGAGGCAGGATGCTGCAGGTGTGGCAGAGGTGCTACCTGTTTGCCGGAGAGCAGCAGGGATAGAAACTGCCACACAGAAGGCGGAGGAGCTGAACTTGGGTTTGCTCTGCCCTGCGAAGAAAGTTCTGTCCAGCTGAGAAGCCTCCACCCCAGGGGCGGAGAGTAGGAACAGCATTTGGTGGAAATGTTGCAGTCATTTCTTAGGGAAGCAACTTGGTTTGCCCAGGCCCTAAAAATGGTGATGGTGATGGCTTGACTTCCATACCTGGTCCAGATTCCCTTATTTTAAAGATCCAGAGTGCAGAAATGAATGTGTCTGTCTCAGAGCCAGAATCAAATCATGCAAAATCGTGTTTGGTTCTTTGAGAGCCAATGTGAGGCCTTTTGTGTCCACTCTCCAAGGGGTAGGCGGGGAGCCTGAGTGTAGGTGGAGTCTGCAGGCCCTGTTTTCAGCATGTTTCGTATGTCCTCAGTGATCCCCATAACCGCCAGGTGCACACCATCGTGATTCTCCGTGTGTGGTCCCAGGAAACTGGGCTGAGCCCTTCTGTCAAGGTCACGCAATAGGCAGGCACAGTGGAGAGCTGGGAGTCAGCCCCAGGCCAGCCTCACACCCCAGCTTGAGTTCTCTGTGCAACCTCGGGGATGAAGGGTCCGTGATGCTAACCTCTCAGGTGGGCACAGCCTGTCCTGAACTGCAGGACGGCCCCAAGTGGAAGCAGGGGCAGCGGGTGACCCAGACCATGGGCTTCTTTAGCTGGGTTTCCACAGAGGACCTGCGCAGCCTCAGCTCTGGAGATGGGAGTGCCTTCGCTGAGCCACTGTTCATATAGGCTGTTCTTGGGGGCTCTGCCCTTGCATCTGAGAAGAGGATCCAGGGGGTGGGACGTCTCCGGACCTGAGGCGGACTCTCTGTGAGGTGGGACCATGCACTGGATGGCCCAGCAGAGCCCCAGCCCTGTGCTTTACCCGCCAGGGCCATCAGTGGCATCTCAGCAACCTGGCTCCAGCCTGCTGGCACACATATGGCCCGGCCATTGCGCCAGTGGTGACGCTTTTATGATCCTGTTTGTTATTTTTCAGACCTAACCTCATCAGTCTGTACTTCGTAGAGCTGAAACACGGCCCTGTGTCTGGCCTCCTTGCAGCCTGCTCCCCCCCCGACTCCCTGAGGATTCCCCTGTCGTGGGTCGTGTCCTGGACAGCAGGCAAATCCCTTCTGAGATTGCGTTTTGTGACCGAGATCCCTGGAGGCGGCACATCCTGATATTGATATCACCATCATTATCATCACCATCATCATCATCATTGCTGCGGTCATTTGCGACCATACATTTCCCAACTTTCCAGGAATTTGCTCCTTCAAATGTTTCCTCCTTTTGCCCCTGGTAGAAAGATAATTTTGTAAAGGTCACAATCGTGACTCTCAGATAACATGAAATGAACGTATGTCAGTTTATTGAACTCATTATTTAACGAGGAAACCAATGGTATGTGACAGCCAGGTCCAAGGGAATCCAGAGCACACGTGCGCAGAGGCCGTCAGGAATGCCGGAAAGAATTTAGAAATGGAGGCAAAACGGGCCGAGAGCTGCAGGGCAGCCGCCCGTGACGGTCGCCCGGACAAAACTCCTCTGCGCGTCCGCAGACAGGCTTTGTTGGTGTTGCCCCAGGCTTTGCTGTGACTTCGAGCTGTGAAATAGCTCCAAGACAGTGAGGGCAGCAGGACCCTGGAAAATCCAGCCCCCTGGAGGGTGTGCGAGTCGGGATGCACTGGGCCCTGTCTGCCAGTTTCAAATTGTTGCACATTCCCTGCCCCCTCCCGCCCACAAGGGTCTAAGCGCATTGGAGCTGGCGAGCCGTCCTGCCCACGGACCCCAGGTTTACGCATTCATGCTGCTTCTACCCTCGTCTCAGACGAGGCTCAGAGAGGGCGGTGGCCTGCTGAAGTGAACTGGCAAAACGAGGTCTTTGGGCTTCAGATTCCGGCTCTGAGCTCCTTCCCCAGCCCCACTCCGTGTCCAGCCCACTGCAGGCGGGAGGGTTTTCGTTTTAGCCCGAGGGAATTTTATGTTTTAGTCCCTCACTGACCCATGTTGGGTTAGACATGCAAACATAGTTTTAAAATGACAGTTACAGGTTGAATTGTGTCCTTCAGAAAGATATTTTGAGTGGTTAACCACTGCCCCAACACCAGCACCTTAGCAAGTGGCATTGGATGTAAATTTCCATGAGGTCATACATGAGTAGGGTGGGCCCTTGATCTAATATGACTGGTGTCCTCTTTAGAAGGGGGCAGGAGACACGGAGACATGGACACATGAGGAAGGAAACCACGTGCAGATGGATGCAGGGATTGGAGCGCTCCAGCAGTGGCTGAGGACGCCAAGGAGTCCCCCGCCCTCAGGTGCCGCAGGAGGCGAGGAAGGATCCTCCCTTCTGGGGGAGCACGGCCCGCTGACCCCTGATTCCGTACTTCTACCCTCCAGAACCAGAGACCCGTGCATTTCTGCTATTTTAATCCACCCAGTCTGCAATACGTTATTCCGGCAGCACCAGGACATGAGGACACTCAGCATGGAGGCAATGGGAGCTCCAGGAAGAAGCCCCAGCTGGTCCTGCAGTTTTGAGGATCCTGCACCACCCATGCTGCACCTACCAGGGTGGGAGTTCGGCCTAATCCATGCCCTGAAGAAGCATGCACCACTGCTTTCCCCCCTACCCCTTGGATAACTCAGGGTGGCCTTTAAACGCTGAAGCAGAGAGAGAAAAGTTGCCGGTACACAAATGCTTGTGAGGAGGACACTGAGGTTTCCCCCAGCAGGACACCGAGGGAGCTTGTAAATGAGGGAACGAACAAGTGTGTTCACCAGGCCTTGTTGTTAAAACGAACCCCTCCCCCCACGTGGAGGTCAGAGGTGAGCAAACTTGCAGAGAAGTGACTCTCGGGCTGCTCCTTCGCCAGGCTGGCTTTCGAAGCCGGGCCCCTCCACACCTCCTCCCCAAGAGCCTCTGCGGCCCGAAGGTCCCAGCCCAGCGGGACACCGAGAGCAGAGACTTTCTGAACCTGCCTGCCCTCTGCTCGTGGGGCCCTGCCTGCCTGGCTCGGCTGAAATACCTGGGTCCTGTTTCCAACCCCACCCCAGGTAGAAAACATCACCATGGTAACCCTTGTTTCCCAGGGGCAGCCTGTTGCTTCTGGAAAAAATGATACCTTGGCTCCCAGCACTCACTCAGAGCTCTCTGGGGCTGCGGGACCAGTTTCCCTGGCACGGCTCCCAGCTGGCTCCGAGGATACACTTCTTGGCTTTACGTCCCTGGAGTGGTCCCCAGGATACAGGAGGCTGGGTGTGTTTGCTCCTGCAGAAGAGGGAGAAGGGAAGTCCGATGTGTCACTGGCATTGGTTCTAGGCTGATAGAGGGGCTAGCAGGGCTGGTGCTTGGGCCGGGGGATGGGACCACCTGCGCTGCGACCCACCTGAGCCCCCAGGTGAGTGTCACTTGGCCTGTGCCTACATTCCCTCAATGAGGGTCACCTGAGGCATGTCTCACCTGTGTGTCCCAATTTGGGTCACCTGGGTGGTGTCCCAGAGGAGGGTTGCCTCCCACTGCCACCACCTGTCCCACTCTGGAAACCTGGCATGACCCCTGTCTGTTCCCACTGGCCCCTGGGAGACAGAGCACCAAGGGGGGCCCTCAGGCACGGGAAAGGTGGCTGCGGCAGACACTGCCGGCTGGCCAGGCAGCCGCCGCTTCCTTTTCCCATTTGCTGGGAGTGTCGGCCATGGTTGCCCTGTTCCTGTTGACCAGATAGATGCTCACTCTCCCAGACTCCCTTACAGCCCAGGTGGCCCCAAGACAGAGGGTTGGCCAACGAGATATTAGGGCACCTCTCTTAGGTGGCTTCTGGGGAAAGTGTTCCCTTCCTAGGAGAAGGAAGAGGCGTGAGAAAAGAGCCCCCTTCTGCCTCCTGTCCCCTCATGGGGGGACCTGCCACCTGCAGCCATCCTTCCTCCTTCCCCAAGCTTCTCTTTCCCCTGTTGGCACCTCCCCCCCAGTCTGAGTTATCGGGAGAGGAAGGTGGGGGTCACCTGGGTTCCCCATGGTTTTTATTTCCATCAAATCCAGGAAAATTGCAGACACTGACCAAGCACGCTGACAGGACTGAGCTGCAGACCACCCACCCGGTGCCTGTCCCCTCCCGCCCACCTGCTTTGTGATGTGAGGATGTGACAGAACACCTTTTACTGCCGAGCCCTTGCTACTCAAAGTGTG
This sequence comes from Tonatia bakeri, assembly GCA_004024845.1. Taxonomy (NCBI): domain Eukaryota; kingdom Metazoa; phylum Chordata; class Mammalia; order Chiroptera; family Phyllostomidae; genus Tonatia; species Tonatia bakeri. The sequence continues at coordinate 106,240 of PVIA01005694.1, forward strand.
ACCCCAGCTGCAGGGTCACCTAGGAGTGTGTTAGAAATGCACACTGTGGGCCTCTCAGACCTCCTGCCCGGGCTACACCTTGAAAGGTCTCCTGTGCTACACGGGCACGTGAATGGTGAGACCCCGAGAGAGAGAGTTATGAACCCCTGCAAGAGTTGGAGACGCTTCTGGAGATTCATTTCGCGGTGGTATTTGTGTGTCTGTGCCTCTTTGAGCTGGGAACGGTCAAATCCTAATTCTGTGTAGAAGGAAGGCAAAGCTCTGCCCCCTTGCCCCCTCCCCCCACTACATAGCCTCCTCTTCCCCATCCAGCGACAGAAACAGACAGGGTGTGTATGTGTGTGTGGGGGAGGGGCAGGGCAGCTCTAGCGGGTCCGCACCGATCTCTGCAGGACAAGGGGACTGTAGCACTTGGCTCATTGCTCTTAGGGCTGGATCCACCCTCGTCTTCTCTGAAGTCTGGGCTTTAGGTTAAGGAAGATTAAAACCTGCATGTTCAAAACAGAATTCTGAAAAATAATAAATGTTGCCCGAGGCTTTTTCTTTCAAAAAGCTTGTTTCCTTCTTCAACAAGCAGGGAGGAGAAAATTCAAAGTGAATTTCAGCTTCCAAGAGCTGTCAGGAGACTTAGTGGAACCAAGTTCTTGCCGAAGGAAGGGAGTTAGGTCTCTGGATGTTCACAGGGACTCACAGGCTGGTGTCTTTTCTCTCCACAATGCCAGGATTTTAATGCTTTGCTTTTTTCCTTCTCACAGGGTGGAGAAGCACATTAGCTAATAGGGCAGAGGGACCTCAGAGTTGTGGGACCAGAAAGGTTTCTCGGCATGAGATCAGGAAGGCACCCCAGTACCCAGTTTAAGCATTCTGCCCAAACACCCCCAATGCGGAAGGGGGGTCCTAGGTTCTGAGGGGCACCCTGGTTCTCCTGAGATGCTCAGCTGGTGAGTGGTAGAGTCAGAACCCAACTTCATATTTCCTTCTCCACAGGTTAGCACCCCCCCACATTTCTGAGTTATTGGGGGAGGAATATTGGGGTCCCTTGAGTTCCCCTTCATTTTGTCAGGGAGGCTGAGGTCCAGAGAGGGGAATTGCTGGGTGCTCAGAATCTGGGAACATTCCCCACACTGCCTCCTTCTAGCTGATGTTGACCTCCTTGAGCCTCAGTTTCCCCATCCAGTTGAGATGGAGGTAACACAAGGTTATTCGATCTTGTCTCTGGTGAGTGAGGTGAAGGGTCCAGAAGCAGAAGGGACAAAGCCAGGGGCAGGGGGTTGATTGCCACATGGAGGGAGAGAGAAGACAGGTGGGCGGGAAGCCATGAACCTGGGCACAGGGCAGGGAGTTGGGGAGAGAGGGGCTGGAGGGGAGAGTGGAGTAGAAATGCTGCTGGCGGGAACGGAGGAAGAACAGAGAAGGCTCTAAAAAAATCTTCAGTGTTCTCTGACGTAAGTCCCTCCTCACTCAAGACCTTCATTCCTTCTCAAGGCTTGTTGCAGGTGCGTTTCCTCTTTGGCTATTCTCAGCACCATGATGGGGCTCCAAGCACCTTCGTTTACCATGGGAAGCATGTAAAATGTGGGCACGTCTCTTCTGCGTGGCTGCTGCCCAGGGAGAGGAACCCTGTACCAGCCTGATCTGCCTACTCTGCAGGCAGCTGGCATGCAGCCAAGGAGAGACTTCCAGAATTTTCTGAGTAACCACTCGGTTTCTGACCCATTTGCTTCCGTAGTTACTGATGGATCCTGAGGGGTCAGTAGGCCATAACGGTCCAGACTATGTGCTCCAGCGCCAGGCAGTTCTGGGTTTGAGTCCTGTCTGATTCACTCTCCTTGAGCCTGGGCTTCTCCATCTGTAAAATGGGGATAATAATGCTGCCCTCGCAGGACAGTTTTGAGATTAAATTAAACAATGACTATAAAGCACAGTGCCTAATCCCTGATAAAAACTAAAAATTCAATGATCATATATGATGATGATGATGCTGGTGGTGGTGATGATGATGATGATGGTGAGATAGTGATGATGATGATGGTGAGATAGTGATGATGATGGTGATGGAGGTGATGACGATGATGGTGATGGTGGTGATGGTGATGGTGGTGATGGTAGTGATGGTGATGATGATGGTGATGATAGTGATAATGGTGATGATGATGGTGGTGATGGTGGTGATGATGATGGTGAGATAGTGATGATGATGATGGTGATGGTGGTGATGATGATGATGGTGGTGGTGGTGATGGTGGTGATGGTGATGATGATGGTGATGATAGTGATGATGGTGGTGGTGATGGTGATGATGATGGTGGTGATGGTAGTGATGGTAGTAATGGTGGTGATGATGGTGATGATGATGGTGGTGGTGATAGTGATGATGGTGGTGGTGATGGTGATGATGATGGTGATGATGGTGATGATGATGATGGTGATGATGGTAGTGGTGATGATGGTGATAATGGTGGTGGTGGTGGTGATGATGATGGTGGTGATGGTGGTGGTGATGGTATTATGGTGATGATGGTGATGATAGTGATGATGGTGATGATGGTGATGATGGTGATGATGGTGGCGGTGATATGATGATGACAGTTATGATGGTGATGATGTTGATGGTGGTGACGTTGATGTTGGTGACGATGGTGGTGACAATGGTGGTGGTGAGGATGACTGTGGTGATGCTAATGATGCTTGTTTCTCTGGCTGGATCTTTGCTGAGTCCGTCCTTAGCTCCCTCCCTCACCTTGGCTCTTTCTTGCCCCAACTGCTTTGGGTGGCTCCAGACATGGGCTCCGACCCCCGCACCGGCATGTAAGTAAGTGTTGGCACCAAACTTACCAGCCACAGTGGGAAGAGCAATAGGGCTGTGGGGTGGGGAGAGGAGACCCAATAGCTCCCTGCGGGGGCTGTTGAGGCACCTCCTGTGGACTTTCTCCCCAGTTCCTGGGCCTTCCTGGTGGGGCCAGCATTTGTATCAGTGGCCACCCCCCATCAGAAGAGGGTCTTCAAGGGACAGATGTGGTCATGCCCTGGGCTGTGAGTGAGGAGCAACCGCAGAGGCACCAGCTGGTTTCCGAGGCTCAGCCAGCCCGTCTCCTCCCAGGGCAGCTCTGCTGGGAGCTGGCCCCGAGTCCCCCATTCCCAACCACAGGGCCGATGCCTCTGCTCAAGTTCCCCTGGAAACAGCACCAGTTCAAGCCTTCATTCATTTAAAATGCAACCCTCCCTGAGGTGGGTCATGTTTTAAGCCAGCTATTGTCACCCCCCGTGAGTTACAGCTACCTTCTGTGTTCTGTCTCCAGGGGACCACACAACAGGTCACAGTTCAGAGGACTGAGCATGTGCCAGGCCCTGCGGCTGGACCTTCCCCTCACCGTCTCCTGCTGTGCACACCGTTCCCTTTAGAGAGGAGGAGGTAGAGGATGTGAAGGAAGGTGACTTGCTGACGACTGCTGGAGCCGGGCGGGTGGGAGAGCACGTGCAGACAAAGCCGCCAGGACCCTCCGGTGGGCCGGAGCCCCCCCCACACTTCTGCTTCCTCTCGTTCCAGGCGGTGAGGCGCTCGCCTCGCGGCAGCCTGACCACGTGAAGGCTGAGCACTGGACTCGAGGGGCATTTGAGACAGAGCCCGTGGGACATGTGGCTGCCAGGATGCCCAGTCAGGGTTTACGCAGTTGGCCATGCATGGCGAAACCAGAAACAGGGGGAGGGGAGAAAGGATCTGACAGTCCTTTCCCTCCCCAAGGTGGGGGTGGGCATGGAGGAGGGGCCTCCCACCAGAGAGCAAAGAGCTCTGCCTGCTTTCGGCTTCCCCGAGACAGCCGGACTAGAAACCAGCCTGCTCTCTGAGTGTGGTTCACGGGGTCTGTTCTCTCACGTGGGGTTTGCAGTGGATTGAATGAATAGTGAACCCTGCCCCCGCTACCCCCTCAAATTCATGTCCACCAGGAACCTTGTCTCAAAACAGGGTCTTTGTAGGCGTAATCAAGTCAAGATGAAGTTAC